>JABVXU010000692.1:0-25660 GCA_013365365.1 Cruorifilaria tuberocauda
CTTATTGTATAATCATATATCAGTATATAATTTTATCATAGTGATTCATCTCTATCATATAATCATTACGGTAATGTTTTTAGTTGATAAAATTATCATACCATATACTTATTGTATAATCATATATCAGTAATCATACATTTTAAACTATTTACCTTATGAATGTAGATTGCAAGGATAGATAATAAATTCAAAATTTCATTAACATTAATTCAAGTAATTGTAAATCCTAAAAATAGCTTTATAGATAAGCAAATAAATATACGCATAAGTTTCATTAAAAAGTATTGGAAAAAGTTTTTACCTGTTTGCCTGTAAGATATTTTTGTAGGAAGTTTCTGATGAATGATAAGTTATCAAGCGTTAAACGTGAATGATAAGTTATCAAACAATAAATATGTCATGCAATTTTGCAATGTAACATTCAAGGAAAAGTGAAAAATTATTATGGAAATAGAAAAATCATAACTGATAAAAGATATCAATGATAAGCGCTAGCAAATGAATTCTCATTTATTTATAAGCAGAAGTTAAATCGTTTTATAAATGGTATAGTGATAATGATAATAGTGATAAGCGTTTAAAATTTTTCAGTTGTATGTGAAAATTGTTTAAATTTTATTTTTCTAGCACATAATCTAATCAATGGTACTATTTCCTGTGATATATTCCGGTTTCGTTAGCATGAACAATACGGATATTTCACTATTTCCCATGATATATTTCGGTTTTGTCCTCTAATATATTCCGGTTAGTGTGAATAATACGCATATTCCGTTATTTTCCATAATATATTCCGGTTTCGTCGGTGTGAATGATACGGATATTCCGTCTTTTCCTGTAATATAATCCGGTTAATGCCAACTATATGAATATTCTGTATTGATCAATAGCTGGACAAGCTAACTTATCATTCTAAAATTTGGATATTTGAGAAAATTTAATCGCCAATTATACTTAAGCATAAGAATTCTAATTGATTCAAATTTATCAAAATTCAACAAAGGATTAAAAGTAGTAATATATCGGCTTAATCATACTGATAGTAAATGATAACATATAAGTGATAATGTATATATATCCTTCTTAGAGTGGTGTTGTGATATACGAAGAAAGAATTGGCATACAAAAAATAAAGTTAACAGTAAGTTACGTAGACGTATAAAAGATAAAGGGAATAGTAAGTCACGTAGACATACAAAAATAAAGTCAACAGTAAGTTAAATAGACGTATAAAAGATAAAATGAATAATGGTTAATAACGTAGATATAACAGAGATAAAGTGAATAGTAAATCACGTAGACACACAATCGATAAGACGTAGTAAGAAGTTACGTAAAAGAAATGAATTCAGTAACGGTAATACAATGATTAAATTTATCATTTTGGCAATTAATCAACATTTTCCGGCTTTTTACAGCAATATGGATTATTCTTCGGAAACGATTGCACAGATTGTTTACGTACGTACGGAAATCACGTAAGCATAGTTAATGCATTTTTATATCACGTATTTTTAAATAAAATTAAAAATTTTGAATTAACTGAATTTGCAAACAAATAATAATTATTATTATGAATGTGTCAATATTTGATTAAGCGATTGGTAAACTAAATTTTATTTACAATTATTGGTAAATTTCACAAACATATTGCTACTAACTTACTCTAACAATAATCACAGAATATACGATATTGATAACAAGAATTAATCATATTTAATCATAATTATTTATGCTATAAAGTACTATCAGCTAATTTTGATGATACTTTAAGTATGATACATTTTTAGCTATGATACTTTTTAATTTTATTGATAATGAACAGATTTAAATTAGCATTATTGAAGATTTTGATACTGAAAATTGAAGAATTTATCAATTTAACTTATGTATCAATCTAACTTATCAATCTAACTTTCGTTTTCTCGTTACAGTAACAGTTAGATGGATCGTCTTTTCATTACGGTAATAGTAAGTAGAAAGTGAAAACTGTAATGAAAGTGACAGTAATTAAAAGTAATGAAAATAAAAACATTGCATAATTTTAATTTCATATTTATCGAATCAAATTTATCACATATTAATTAACATGCATTCATAATAGCATCGAAAAGTTAACTCTGTTGTGATAGAATGATTAAATTAATTTAATTTAAGGTAATTGGAGAAAAATTAAGCATAGTTTTGTTTCATTGATATTTATCGATATTATCAATCACATATCGTTCATTTTCAAAATTCTTATCAATTTGATATTCCTAATTAATACCATGATATTCTTAATTAGTACCATGATATTCTTAATTAGTACAAAAGTGAAAGCATTCAAAAATTTTTTGCCAATTCTATATAAATTAAAAATTTCACTGCCGAAGTATTTTGGTTTTGTTTTATTGAAGATATTGTATAAGTAATAACAATATCAAGATATCATTTACTCTTAATCGTTATCACTTCTGATATTAAATGAGTGATAATATTCAGCAATGTTTCTCTTTTTAATTTTAATATTAATTTAATACGCCATGATTACTTATAGTTAAAAAAATACAATTGCAATTGTTACGGTATATCATACATTTTTTTTTATTGATAAATTCGGAAAATTAACTGATAACAAGATTTCGTATACTCTTAATCGTTATCAGGAAAAAGTTTATTTATGATTTTAATTCTTTCTTATTTCCGAATTTTCTGAATTTTATACATTTCAGGAATTACAACTGGGAAATGTATTATTATTATTGATCAGGCGAGAATGAAAAGCACAAAAATTGGTAATGATCATCCTGATTAATGTATAATTTCATTTTTTAATTCTAATTAACGAAATTCAATTATTGATTTTTTCAATTAGATTGTAATGTTGTCTTAAATTAAATTATTGAACCGTAAAATTGAATTGTAAAAAATTATATTGTAAATTGAATTGTAGAAAATTATATTATAAAACTGTTATCCTATAAAATTAAATTAAAATTTTAATACTGTATTAAATTAAATTTTGTATTGTAAAGAATTATATCACGGATTGTATTGTAAAACTTTTGTCGTATAAATTTAAATTAAGATTTTGATATTGTATTAAATTAAACTATTATACTGTAAAGAGTATACTGTAAAGAATAACACTGTAGACTGTACTGTAAGAATTTTATTGTATGAAATTAAATTATTGATAAATTCTTTTTTTTTTATTATATTTGCACAAAAAATAGGTTCATATTGAAAGTAAAGTAAATATGATCTTGTTTAACTGTATCAGATAAATAATCATCATATTAAATTCATGTTCGTAACAATCATCATATTAATTTGTTTTGAGAATGAAAATTTAATATCTCTTTAATTGATAAAAGAAAAAAAAATTAATTAAAATTATTTTTCAAGAATAGCTAAGCAAATCATGATATTGATATTATAGTTATTTAACAATTGTTATAGCTATTTATAATTTCATCATTGATTGCTTATTAAGTACAATGTAAACATACAAATGAAATGATGATGATAGGTTTTAGATTGGTAAACAATATTATGATATATATATATTCTTTAGGTCTATGAAAAATCAATTATGCCCCGATCATTTTACACATTTCAATCATTCCTTTTTATCATTGATAAAATTTTTATCATTCATATGATAAATTATATTCAACTATGATTTGTTGATTTATTTCTATTTTTATCACTGATAAATATATGAATAACTGATATTTTTATCACTTTTAACTGATATATTAAGAAATATTTTTTCTATCAATCATTAGTACTTTGATTTCTTAATTTAATTTCTCATTTATAAATTTATTTTCATTTTTTTAAAATCATTATTTAATATAACTTATTATCTTTAGCATTGCATAAATTCCTGCTATTAATAGTTTTCGTTTTTATTTTATTTCAAAAATTTTATTTTATACTTACTCAAATAATCTATTAACTTTTAACTGTGAATTATATTGGTATATGAATCACTGATATTGATATTGATAACTAATATTGATATATTGAAATATATTGATATATATATGAATCATTGATATCGATATTGGTAACTGATATTGATATATGAATAACTAATATTGATAACTAATAATGGTATATTGATATATTAAAATATATCGATATACTGATATTGATAAACTGATATTCATATTGATAACTAATATTGATATATTGATATATATGAATAATTTGTATTGATATTGATAACTAATATTGATATGTTAAATTTTATTTTGATATTTCAATATAAATTTTCGTGTTATTTCACTCAATCATTTACCTTTTAAAGATGCATTAATGTATTTATAAGTTATTAAATATTATTTACATAACACTTATTTACTGCTTAGAAATAATATTAGAAAACAAGCTTTTCCTCCTAAACACAAACAAACTAACTTCACAAAGATGTTATTATGTTATTGTTGCAATTTTTAATCAGACTGATTGTTGTGGTGGAATTTTTTCTGATTGTTATTTTAAAAAATCATGAAATGATTCATCGATTGGATGGATCAGTTAGACTTCAGAAACTAAAATGAATCATTGTAAATTCCATCATTTGTTTTTTTTTTTTTTGGAATTATTTTCGATTTTCATGAATGCTTATTTATCTAAAAGCATGTTACATTTTATTATTTGAAAAAATTCAAACGATATTATAGTATGTAAAAAATGCTACAGTATGGAACTGAACAGTTTATTTTTGATTATCATCGGTTTACTTTTGCTTATCAATTGATCACTATTGATAGCGATCAGTAATCATTATAAACTAAACTAGATGAAGAATTAAAATGTATCCAAATATAGATAACTTAATGATATGGGAAAAAAGAAGAAAGATATCGATCAATAATCGACCAGTTATTGATCAATTGCACTTTCGATCGAAATACTGATAGATAGATAGATAGCAAGATGGACAAATGTTTTGATCTTTTGATGTTTGATGTTTTGATGTTTTGTGTTTTATTTTAAATATTTAATAATGGATTAAAAATGCAAGCAATTTTGTTTATTTAACAGCTTAATGAGTAGCTTAATAAGCTTAATGAGTAGAAAAAGAGCAATGTTACTTTTGTTGTTATTGTATATTTTAAAAATTTTAAATTTTTTTATAAAAATTTTAATGAAGAAATTGAAAGTTATTTTCCACTTTCAATTTCGAATTAATCCATTTTTCATTTCCAATTTTGAATTAACTCACTTTTAATTTTCAATTTCTAATTTTATCACTAATTTTGCGTATTATTTCCAATTTTAACATTATCATTTTGAATCAGTTGTTTATCAATTCAATCAATCACTGATAATTTTTTTTTACTTACTATTTGTTCCATTTTTTTCTCTGTTTAAATCTTAATCTTCGATTAAGCTAATAAATAAAACTATTCAAGTTTACCGGTTTTTATAGATAATAAAAAAAAAAAAAAGAAACTAATTCGATTGGACGAGGAAAAAACGGGCGCAAATGGATTTGCAGGTGGAAGAGTTATCAGAGAGAATTACGGAGGAATATAATCATCCATCGTTATCAGTACGGCAGGAGAGCTATATGTATGCAAAAAATGATTATCACTGATAGCTATTCGATTTAAATATTCTATCAATTAACTTAATACATTCTAAATTTAAGCTAATTGATATGAATATTTCTAAAATCAAGTTTTTTTAAAGTATTACTGAGGTGTGAAAAAAGTGATAAATAAATTTTCAGTTAAATCTTAATAAATAGTTTTCAAATAATAGTGCAAACAATTGAATTATATCATTTAAATAAGATAACTTGAAAATGTCTAAAATCTCAGCAAGATTAATTGCAGAAAAAAAACGAATGATGATTAGTGGAAGTATTATCATAGAGGTAGGACTAAATATTAACTTATATTAATTAAATATTAACTTGAATAATTAAATAAACAATACATAAATATTATTTATTTAATTGTAACAATGGTAATTTAAATTGGTTAAAAATCATGTGTTTAATATTTTCAGTCATCGGTTGAAGGTAAACGATGATGAAATTTATGAAACATCTCTTGGATATTACGATCGAAATAGGCCATCAATGCAAACTATATCGATAAATAAACAACAGGAATATCAACAACAACAACAACAACAACATCAACAACAACAACAACAACAACAACAACAACAACAACAGCAACAACAAGGACAAAGACAACAACAACAATTATACAATAATGCTTACAGTAACCAGCCATTAAATTATTCTCAAAAAATGAATACCCACAGTAATCAACCATTAAATTATCCTCAAAAAATCAATACTCACAGTAACCAACCATTAAATTATTCTCAAAAATTCAATATTGACAGTAACCAACGATTAAATCACTCCCGAAAAATCCTTTTATTACAGAAGCAAAAAATATTGAAAATTTTAAACTTAAATGCTCCGTGAATTTTATCGCTAAACTAAATTACATCTTTGAATTTAAAAAAAAAAAATCAAAGTTCTCAAAATTTCCACTGCTGAAACTACTGAAAACTGTTAACCTAAATTTCCATTATTATTAATGTTAGTAAAAAAATTAAAAATTAGTCAAATAAAGCTTGAGAAAATTATTAGCGAGAATAATTACAAATATGCTTTTGATAAGTTTAATCTAAATTTTCAGTTTCAACCGATCGATTAAATATGATGCAACCAATGAATTTTATTGATATTTACAAAAATTCCAACAATGCTATGGAATTTGCAAACAATTTTGAGCAATATCTTACTTTATGCTTACCGTTCTGTTAGTGAATTATTCCTTTGACATTAATTTAATTAATTTTAATTTCTTCGTAGTAATTACTTTCCCTAATCAAAGGATGAATGAAAGTTTTCATAATAACAAAATGCTCCTTATAATATCAATATTATTATTATTATTATTATTATTATTATTATTATTATTATTATTATTACTATTATTATTATTATTATTATTATTATTAATTACTTTATAGCACTATTATTACTATTTACAATAAAATCCTTGAAAGGTTTATTTAAATCAAAGTTACAATTAGCAAACAAATTAGATTTTTTTAATCAAATTTAAAAACATAATTTAATTTATTAAAATAAAATTTTAGATTTCTGGACCGGACTAATGCTTTTACTAGTCTCATGGGGTCTTATGCATATAATAGTTGGTTAGTGTTGTAAAAATTAATTCTCATCTAAAAATTTATTGATCGAGAAAATGTAAAAAAAAAGGTACAATTATTTAATAGCTAAAATTAAAGTTGAATTTTCATTTTATTAATCAAAATCTATAATTGATATTATTATTTTTAATTGTTATTATTATTTTAGGTACTATTAATATACCATTTTGTCCATCACGTCCAATGATTCCAATATTTTTAATCGTTATGGGTTGTCTGTTTATTTGCTGGGGTTTATTACGAATCTATGCCTTCTGGCCACGTTCACGTGCTGATACGTTAGGAATTGATTTAACGTGTAAAGCACTTGAAGGTATAGTGATCATAGCCATGCTTGTTTGGCTTTTCCTCGGTATGTTCAATTACTGAGAATTAGTTGCCAAAAAATTTTGGTGTTCAAAAACTTTCCTTTTTCTTAACTTATTACTTTGCTTTATATTAATTTACATCTTGAAAAAAAAAGTTTTAGAAATTTCAATAATGCTTTTTGAAATAAACACGTAGCATATTGTAAACGACGATTACTGTATTATACAGTATTCGTAAGTTTACAGTATACTTGACATGCTATTGCTGATAAATGTCGCAGATATACTCTAAATTGATAAATATTGTAAATATTGTTTTCGAAGAGCATAGTAAAATGTCTAAATTTGCAATCACAATGTCTTACGATATATGAAATACATGAAATATCACCAATTCATGATAAGCAACTTTTATATCTTACAACTAATTAGCTGATGTCGTTTTAACTTTCAAAATTGTAATCTAATTTTTCGAATTAAATTTTGAATTTCATCTACAAAAGTTTTGTCATTTTTACAGGTTGTATTTGCTTGAAATCCAACTTCAAAATTACAACTTAATTTTTCAGGTTAAATCTTAAATTCCAAAATTTGATCATTTTTGCAGGCTGCATTTGGATATATGGCCCAGAACAAAATATAAATTTTGAAAGCATTTACCTTCAATCACATCGCTGTGACAGTTTCGCCTATTGGATCGCATTCATCAGTGTTACTTTGCATTTAGCGATAATTTTCTCCATGTTGTTTCTTATACTTTGTTTACTTTGTGTTGGGCTCTTAAAGGATGATAAACATGAAGTTGTATAAAATTTTACGAATTTGAAAATTAATCAAAATTAATATAAATGTGAAATTAAAGTTTACATTATGCGTCCACGTAGTATGTACAATGGTTTACAATAGTTTACAGTATGAATTTTTCCTGTAAAAAGTAACTACAAAAAAATTACGCAAATAAAATGTAAAATTTTTGATTGATTTTTCTTGAAAAAATTAAGCTTTAATGTTTTGAAATTTATCATGAATTAATTCCTTCAATGTAATAATACTTATGTGATTTAATAAATGATAATAAAAAAAATTCATATTTTCTTATCACAAATTGATTTCGTAGAATTTTAAAAAACAAGTCCATTTATTTAATTAACTAATAAACTTTAGATGAAACAAAAGGATTATTTTCAAGCTTATGAGTTCCATGAGAACATATCACGTCACAAATATTTTGTTTGTTATCATAAATTTTTCTAGGGAATGGTAACATCAATGAATTCGTTGTTAACAGATAAGAAATTAGAATGGAATTTTCCCTTTATTTTGATTGATGTAAATTTAAAATTTGAAATTTGACATTTCAACCTCCACAATAAAAAGTAGATTTGGTGAAAGTTACAATAGTCAGCTCTGAAGTATGATATTTGTTAACCAACTTCTAATTCTTATCACTAAATCTACGAATAAGAAAAGTTAGTAAATTCATTAAATGGATAATTTAAAAAAATTTTTTAAAAAATAAATAATATGAATGAATAAATAGCAAATAATTTGTTCAGATAAAATTGAACGTTATGACTAAATTATTAGCTGAAAGTACCATAAATCAGATATATATATTTTTTAATTTAATCTAACTTTGCACAAAAATCAAACATCATTATTGTGAATTTTTGATTACTTTTGAGAAGTAATTTTTTCATAATAGTTAAAAGTTCGAACTTTACTATATTAACTAAAAAAAACAAATGCATCCGTATAGTATGAAGTTTGTCTACTGTAGTCGCTAATTGAACCAAGACCTGCTATTGTATGTGATGGCGCAGATGTCGCAGAGCTTATTTGTCATCTCTGTGGAATGGGTGTTTGATGTCGTTCGTTTATTTATTTTTCGTTTTCTTAGCTTTCCAATTCCCTTTTCCTACTTATTTCTAAGAATCTTGTTAATGTTTTCTAATATCTGTTTTCTCCAATCACCTGTAATTTAATTCCCATAAAAGTTTTGGAATCATTTGAGCTTTATATTGTTCAAGATTTTTGGTTTTTTTCAATAAAGAATCATAGATTTTTGCAAATTATATTGCTTAAATTAATTTCAGCACCATATGGTATCATATATAAATTATCCATTCCGGTGAATTGGATAGAAGTTGAAGCAATGTTTCCCACTGGTAATCCACCTTTTACAACACCCAGTGCTCAGCAAAATGCTAATAATATGAATTTAGCGGCAGCACTTTATTTACATCCATCGCTGAGCATAACAAATCAGGCATATACTCAATTTTATCAACAGGTAATTTAAACTAGAATTTGATGTGATTTTAAACGTTCTATTATTTTCGTATGAATTGTTTGATTTACATGATAGAATGTAAAATCGGTAGTTTTTTTAATTGATATTGAAGAGGAAAATATTTTTGCGAAATTGATAGATCTGTATCTGAATGACCTTTAATGAGAAGTTATAAAGTATATATTCCTAAGGGATATGAAATTATTCTATAAACTAAATTTCAATATTCATCTACAGTACGAGAATCTGCAATTTTCTGAGAATAAAAAAGTTCAGCTACTTTGATATTCTTACTAGATTGTCTTTGCTTCTAATTTTAAACTTAGTTGCTTTCGAAAATTTATTTTAGGCTCAAGGTCAAGCACATTTAACTCAGCAACAGCAACAACAGCAGTTACAGCGTCAGTTTGAGCAACTGGTTGTGGCGCAAGCGGCACAGAACGCTCATGTTCACCTACAAGCAATTCAGGTTGGTTTCAAGCGCTATGTCTAATTAACAGATGTCGAGAATCTTGAGCTACCATGTTTAATAGTTTATCATTTCGATAAGTGATTAGCGATTAAAATTTTTATCAGTCCATGAATTTTTTCATCTTTTTTAGCAGCAGCAACAACAGCATGCATTTCAAAATCAGCAAGCTCAAGCCCAAAATCAGCAAAAAATGCAAGCGACAGAACAGCAAGCACAATTGCAGCAAAATCAGACACAAGCTGTTCAAATACAACGGCTGAATGCTTTAAGGCAAAGCAATCAGCATATTTCACATTCCCACTCGATCCGAGGATCTACACCTAATGTTGTGAAGTCTCGTCAGGTATAAGATAAATACCTCTCAGAAAATATAATCCTGCCATTCTAATTCTTTCGCAAAATTGGAAAAGAAAACAAGATTATTTCCTAATTTAATTTTCTATGTAGAACGGGAATTTTATCCTTACTCAAAAATTTATTTTTCATAATGAAAAAATATTTTCAAAACCGACTTAACTGGTAAAATCCTATTATTTGTAGGAGATCCAGGCTGAAGCAGATGCTCGCCGGCGACGTTCATTAATTGCAGATTTTATGGTTGCGCCCCACTCGGCTACGTTTTTAGGTAATATTAAGTTACGATTGATCTGTATTGGTTAAACAATAAGGTCAGATAATAGAAGGTTAACATTTCCAAACTACAATTGTCTTTTCAGAGAACATGCTTTTAAACATAAAATCATTAAATGCAAAGTGCACGGATTCCAGATGAAAGGCGACGTTCGGATTCTATCAGTAGTGGTGTATTCGGTGAAATGAAAAAATCAGAGACAATGGGCAGTGAATTCAGCGGAATCGCTGACGAAACAACAGAACGCAAGAAAAATTCAATAACCGATCATTTAGAAGCAGTTGAAAAAGAAAAGAAACTTGTTGATAGCCAAATTACTATTATACAACGAAAAAAGGTATTTATATAGTTTAAATTTGAAAACAGAATTAATCTCCATTGTAAACTGTAAAATGATTTTTGATTTAGTTAAGCAATTTTCCTATGTATCACATATTTGTCATAGTTAAGAGCAGTCAAACATAATATAAAACGAACTAGCACTGCATACTTAATTTTCACTATAATTATTATGTTATATTACGGATTAAGAATTCTTGTTGAGCACAGGAACATTACGAAAGTGAATTGGCCAAGATATCGAGTGATAACACGGATAATGACAAAGAAAATGATGAAGCTGCTGAAGACATCGATTCAATGAGTCTGGTCGAGAGAATTTATGCTGAAAATCGAAAAAAAGCACTTCGTGCTGAATCTCAGATACCTGCTGCGCTGGCACCTGCAGCTGGAACAATTGTAAGTTCATTGATGAGTGTTGCATATTACTCTAATGAAGAGTTTAATTTATATAGAAATTTTTGGTATATCAATTGCTGTTTGATTAAAAATATATAATAAAATGAGATTGTGTCACTGATGTAGTTTCGGATATTTGTAAAATCCTTTTTGTGCTTATGTAATGTAACACCAGCAATAAAAGGATGGAATCTATGATAGCCAGATAGTGTAAGATTTGCGAAATAATTTTTGTATATAAATTTGTAAGTGGGAAAGAGTCTTCAAACTGCTTATCATGTTATGTTGCACATTGCTCAGCACATTTTTTTAATTGGAAATCCTTTAATTGAATGATAGATTTTCAGCCACGATATCGAAATCCATGGGACAGTAGCTTAGTGCAAGAGACAATTGAGCGATACAAAATGGTGAAGCCTTTTCTAGTGAAAATGCTAACAGAACATCGACAAAATGATTTGCTGGTACAAAATTATCAAACTGAAAAATACAATGCATTGTATGCAGAATGGTTAAAGAAGGATGAAAGATACTGCAAAAGTCAGAAGAAAATGTAAATTTTGCTTTTACATCGTTTTTTTATAAACGTTCATCTGATTTTATATTTGCTGATTATTTCAATGCATTTCAACCATTTTTCTAAACTGTTTTATTTTTTGCAGTGCTCGTGATGAGAAGCATCGCGAAATATTTGAAAAAACATTCCCAGAATTGAAAAAAACACGAGAAGAACGAGAACGATGTGGAAGAGTTGGACTTTCGTCTGTAGAGCAGTTAGAGCAGGTTAAATTAGTTACAAGTTAGATTATTGTAGTAATTTTGTTTTATTTGAGATTGAAATTTATACGATTTAATAAGATTAACTGATATGTGACGATGACACAGCTCAGTAGTTTAAAATATCCTATTTTTTGGATTTATATTGCATAATTAAATACTGGAGTTATTATAGATGCAGAAGTTAGAAACCTTTATTATCATAGTATAATATGATTAAAGCCATAATATGATACTTCAAAGTATACCATCCATTATAACTCCATTATAAGGAGTATTCGGTGTCGTGAAAGGAAAAAGACGCAGTATGTAATGAAAGTATTGATGAAAAGTGGAATGTATAATAATGAAATACAATGGACAATAAAGTGGAATGTAAATTAATAAATAATAAATATTTTATAAAGTATTTATTCTCTATTTCAATATTTTCTTATCGTAATGAACGTGTAAAAATTGTAATGCGATCATCCACAGTACCGTAGCATTTGAGAATAATTTTGAAAATATTGTTCAGTTTTATTTGGATAATATCATGTTATTTCAAGTTAATTATAGGATGAAGAGTATAAAAGACGACGTGCAGCTGCGGTATTACCACCAGTAATGATGAATTCAAGGATGCGCAACGCACCATTTTATGTAGATTTAAATGGAGTTGTCAAAGATGCGTTGGAGGAACATAATGCTCACATTGAATATTTTTTGGAAAAATGGACAGATGATGAGAAACAAGTGAAGCAATTATTTTTGTAATTTTTCATCATTGCTATTACGTTTTCAAATTCTGCTAAATGATGATAAGACGATACTCATTTTGACTTTTTCGGTTTTTTTGCAGACTTTCAAGGAGCAAATTGTTACCTACGGTAAAAATTTTGCGGCAATAGCTGAATTTCTTGATCGAAAAACTGTAAAAGATTGCGTTCTATACTATTACTTGACTAAAAAACGTCAAAACTACAAAGCATTGATGGGCAAGAAGCGCAAGAAGCCACCAAGGTGTTACAAACCGCCAATAATGCCACGACTTGAAGAAGTAGCATTAAAGGCACCACAGGATGCAAATGATGTTACTAGTAAGTTTTTTTCCTGTATTTTTGTTATTTCGTTGGTTAAAATTTCAGCATTGGAATATATGTTTTTATGAAGTCGGTAGGTTTCTTAGAAACAAAGTATTCCAGCTCCATATTACTGTTTCTTATGTCTGATGTAGTAACACATGTATGTTGATTTAATTCTGATTTTAATCCCATTCACAAATCTAGGATGCAAATTGGTTTTAAATTGAGTTGGCTAACTATTAAGAATAAAATAAAACCTATACTGTTATACTGCACCTGTAGGAATAAAGTTTTGTTATATTGTTATTACATGGAAGGATCGTTTGTCCTTATTTCTACATTCTACATTATGCGAAATTGATTTATACTTAAAATCAAAGTTGAAGTTGTATTTGAATTTTTATATACATTGGAACTTTGCAGAGAAGCCTCAGTTGTAACTTTTAACTTTTAGTTGTCGGTTCACGAGAACTTGAGTGTTGTATTTGCAAAGCGAAAGTGATTAGTGGTTCAAATACTGGTCGAATACTTACCCGTTTAACATTAGATGCATCCGGTTATGATGCCAGTTCGGCAAACGAAATTGATATTTGTGTATGTCAGAAGTGTAAAGCAAAGGGAATTAAACCGAAAACTGTGACGTATGTGTTTAATTTAAATACTTTTTGGTTGATGAAATATCATTTTTACAAATTTGATACTATATGTCGAATTTGTTTTTCACGTTTTCTTTTTGAAGTTTGTTGAACTGTATAATTGTAGACGTTGCCAAATTGGTACATGCCACAATCCTCGTCGAAAAGTAAAGCCAACACGACCGATGCCAGTGAAATGGAAACTGATAACGGATGAACAGAAACAATTTTTAATGCATCAAATGTTAATACCGGAAGATATTTTAAAATGTTGCCCTGCGTGTCATAAGAAAATCTCTAAACAATTGGATATGGTAAAATTTTTAAATAATTATTACTGAAATCTTTCTTTAAGATTGCTAGAATCTCGTTACATTTCGAATACTTTTTATTTCGAATAATTAATCTAGCTTTTGCCTTGAACTATCTTCAATTACTTCAAGTTAAACCATTCTATTCTTCCAATTTTAGATTGCTTTTGAATGGTTCGGTTTTTATTTTCAGTGGGAAAGTTTGTAGCTTTATAACGTTTTCACTGCACAACTGCAATTCGTTTCAGCTTATTGCTGGTGAATTGGAGGAAGAAATGGCTTTATGGAAGAAATCTTCTGCTGTAATTTGGAGTAATGAAGAAGTGGAAACGTTGTGCACTGCAGTTATGTCAGTAGGTGTAAAAGACTGGGATGCTGTGGCTGAAAAAATGAACAATAAATATAGTGCCAAGGTATGTCAACTATAAAAGTTGCATTAGCTTTGAAAATAATAATAA
Source organism: Cruorifilaria tuberocauda (assembly GCA_013365365.1). Classification (NCBI taxonomy): domain Eukaryota; kingdom Metazoa; phylum Nematoda; class Chromadorea; order Rhabditida; family Onchocercidae; genus Cruorifilaria; species Cruorifilaria tuberocauda. The sequence continues at coordinate 14,894 of JABVXU010000692.1, forward strand.
TTTAATAATGTGCTTGAAATTGGTTTATGTCTATCATCCTAACTAACTTTTTTCATTTCAGCAATGCCGAGAGCAGTATGAAAAGATTCGTGTTATGGAAAGCGTTAAAAAAGAAGTAGACAGTGACGATGATGTTAGCGAAGATGAGAGGGAAAATCCACAATTACAGCAAGTTGCTGTTGAGGTTAAGAATGATAATACTGAAAATGAACCGGATCCGACGTTCACGCTTTCCATTCCGTAGGTTTTTCCTTTATTGCTTTGTAATCGTTGTTGAATAAGTTGTTCAACTTATGTCGGGAAAAAATATAGGAATTAAAAATGATGAAATGATTATAAATTGGTTAAAATCAGTTACTCTAATGATTTTTTTGTTCTTTATAAATCTTTTTGGCATGTAATTCTTCAATAAATATTTATCACAGTTATAGCGGTGAAGGCAGCACGACATTAAGCGCTGATGAAACAGCCAATCAAGAGGATTGTGTGATTTTATTACCTCCAGCTCCAAAATCACCATCAACACACTTATATAAGCCGAGATTTCGCGGTACTTCCGGACTGAGTTCCGAAGCTCCGATTTTATCTGTCATTAATCCTCATTTACAATTGCCGCAGGTGAAGAAGGAATCAGAAGTCCTATCATCTCCATTAACATGTCGTAAATCTGACGCAAGTGCTTCCTCGTCGTCGGATATTTCAAATATGGATGATGTCGCAAAAACGACCTCTTTACCATCGCAATCACCTTTTATTGGAAGTGCACTTCGTGCAACACTTACTTCCTCTACTCCAGATTTGATGCCTTCACGAACTTCTGCTCAGGTTTATGAAATTTTCAAGTTCGAGCGTGACTATTTATTTATCTCCGATTAGATTATTTAATCCTTATATGTGATACATGGTGACGTTTAGGTGCTCCGCGAAGTGTAGAGTATCAGACAAAGGGATTTTATATCGCTGAGGTGGATGAGTTGAATTATTAATATTCCGATCTTGATAAACTAGAAAAATGTTTTATAGGAGATTAGTTTTGATATTATGTCCTCAATTCTTATCAGCAGCGAGGACTTCTATGAATATAGCAAATGCGATTAATTCTAATTTCCCAGCTCAGCAGCAACCCTACGAGCTGAATTGTCAGTCTAGTATTCGAATGGATAGAAACTGGATAAAAGCTTCAGAATTTATTTTTTTTTTGTACTAATTGAAATACTTTCTAAGGTGGAAATTCAATGTTCAGTTTCAACAGCCAGATCATCAACTTCAGCAGTTACCCAGTCAGTTTCATCTTTGCTTGGAAATATCGTCAGAGGTTCGATTACCCAAGGTCCATTACTTTTTCCTCATTTTATTGAGGATGATCTATTTTCAATTCAATTTATTCTTTGTTCGATGAAACTGCTCGAAATTCTGATTTAACATAAATTGATTTCATTATGTATTTTGTCATCGTTTGACAGATGAAAGATGTAGATTAGGAATGTGATATTAGCCATAAAATTAATGAGATTGCTGTTTACTTTACCTTCAAGTTATTGACAATTGACCAAAATTAGTTCGATTGTTTATTTACAGGAACACCTGTGATGAGACCACCATCATCACCTACTTCCAATAACGATTTTTTGCTGGAAAAAGTAAAACAAATGCAAATGCTTTCGGCTGGAACAATTCCTACCGGGCCATCTTTGGTAGCGGCGGTAGCAGCAGTAAATAACATTGCAACAAGTTCCGCGCCACCGGTTCCAACACCAACATTGCCACCCATTGCAAATGCAGCTACTGCACTTCCTTTTCTACAGAATCCTCTGGCAGCAGCAGCTGCAGCTGCTGCATTTCCTACTCCCGACCCAAATATGTCATCGTTGGCTGCTTTCTATAATCAGTTGGCTGCAATGGATCCTGCCGTTCAAGTGAGTATTTTTTTTTCCTCCTGTAGAAATAATCTGCATCTTTCACCTTGAAGAAAATTCGAAAATTTCGATAAACTTGCACTTAATGTTTCCATGGTACAAAAGCGTTCAATAATTTTTTGCAGTATGCTATGACAATGAAAATAATGCAACAAGCTGCACAGCAGCATGAATATGAACGTCGATTGGCTGTACTACGAGGTTTTTTTCAATATTGTTTTTTCTATTGATTACTTTTATTGTTCCCTTTAACTGTTAGCTATAAGTTGGAAGTTTAGTAAGCTGGTTGATTCACTAATTAAAAAAATTTATAGTGCTACTGGATTTTTTAGCAAGCAGTGTGGTAGACCAATATCGACAACAGGCTTTAGCTTTGGGTCTTTCTGAGCAACAGCAACAACAGATACAGAATAGTCAACAACAACAAATAAATGCGTTAGCAAATGACCAAACAAAACTTCTGGTCGGTTTTGGATTTCTCATAAAAAAAGAAATGAAAGAAGATTTTTTCAGAATCGTTTCAATTAGTTTTTAGAATCATTGTGCGCAAAGTTTAGATTCTTTGCAGTTATGGCAACAACTGATGCAACAATCGGCGGCTAGTATGAAACCGTTGCAGCAACAGCAGCAGCAAACAATATCCCAAACAGTTGACTTGCAACGTACTGCATCGACAAATACATTGTTGGCTGCATCTGCAGGTGTACGTCCACCGGTTGCAACACATTTAAGCGTTCATCCAAATGTTGAGCAACAACAACAACAAGCGAAACAACTTATTGCACCAGCAGCAGCAGCATCAGTAGCTACACCTACAAATATATCAAGCAAAGGGGCAACAGCAAGCATAGAGCCACAGCGTACAAACGTACAACCACTTTCGTCAACAGCTTCCCAGCTCTACAACGATTTTCGTAATGCTGAACAAATGCGTAAAGAACTGGATGAAAATGCGCGACAAGTAGAGGCACAACAAAAACTTGTAAGATATATTTTTAATTACGTATTCGAACGTTGCAATGGTATTTTAGGCGTATACGGAAAATTATTTATTCAATGTTAATTACAGAACGAAGACATAGTGAATATTTATATGAATCATATGAGACATTGAACCACCGAAGAGTTATAACCCAAAAAATTTTCCTTGAATTCATTTATTACCTAAAATATCTATAACTTCTCATTTATTGCTAGAGTAATAAATTCATGTTAAAACAGTTAAGGAAATATACCAAAATATCATTTTGTCTTTTTCAGCAAGAAGAAATTCATTATATAGAGCAACAGCGAAGACGTGTCATAGAAGTAAGCTTTGATAATTTATTTATAAGATAATTTATGTTATGTATGGGCAAAGTGAATTTGATAGTTGCTTTTTTCTTAAATATAAAAAGAATAACGAAACAAATGATCGTATTTGTGACCCTCTATTTATTTATTGCTTGAACATGGTAAGATTATTAGAAGGTGATGAACCTCTTGTTCCGTCAATTCTTTTGTTTACTTTTGTCAAAAATATGTTTCGACAAATATTTTTTCCGAATGGATTTTCGAAACATTTCAGGAAGAGGCCCGTATCAGTGATGAATTAAGTCGAGTAACGCAGGTTGATTATCCACGTGCTTTACGATCGCAAGATGGTGAAGCCGTACGTGTTCATCTACAAACCATGGAACGGCTTAAAGAACGACGTACAGCAATGCAGCATTATTTGAGAGCTTATGACGAGGGGTTGAAGGCATTGAGTGGTTAATTTTGTCATATTTATTGTTCTTAGGCTTATTTAAGAAGTCCATGTTGGATGTTCACAATTACTATTATTGCTGAGCATTATATATTAAACCTCTTATTGTTTTGCAAGTTTTTAGTTTTTAAAAGTTTAATAGCTTTGATAATGAATTTTCTGTATTAAATAATATTTTGCCATATCGATTTTTCAGGAAGAAATACGTTAACCCCTGCTAGCTCTTCTGGAGTAATAGTGAGAGGTATAGGCGATGAGCGTAATACTTCCACTTCGGGTCCTGTTAGTAAAGGTGCCATGAAAGAGTTTCCTCCATCGGTAACTAGAATTGGAGTTACTCCACCTTCAACACAGGCTGTATCTGGTCAGAGTCTGATTGGCATAAAACGGACATTAAATGATTCTTCTCTTGCAACAGCAGTTGAAGGACGAGTAAGTACTAATTTATTCAATGCATTATATTTTTGATTTAAATGTCTATTTAGAACTAATTTAAGAGTAGTTAGTTTTTGATGAATTTTCCGCTCTCTCTCTCTCTCTCTCTCTCTCTCTCTAATTTCCAAGGCAATAAATTTTGAAAATAATTATGATGAGGAAAAAGGACATGAATGAAATAAATTTTTTTTTCAAATCGTTGGGACTTTTTTGTCTAAATTTCATGTCCATACAGTCTATACTTGCCTCTTACTAAATTTTGAATAAGATTTGGAAAAAAAGTTTTTATTTTGAGGTTCCAAGAAAAAAATTAAATTAGATTTTGTTGGTGTTATTTTATAGTTTGCTGGGCAAAGCACTTCAAACGATTCATCTGTTCCTGAGGGATGTACTACGAATAGACATTCACGTATTGATTCTGCTGTATATCGGAAAGGTTGATACTTTACAACTTTAACTTATAGAGTAAGAATTCTGTAAATGATATGAGAGTATCGACATTTAAAATAGAATACGACGAGGTATGTGGATTCAAAGTATATCTGTTTTTATAGGACTGGACAGCACAATGTTTGATTCAGGACAAACATCACATCTCTTGCGTGCACATTGCCATAATATGTTACTGGATGAAGAATTTAATCGCGCTGAACATAGAAATATACAGAGTGGCTGTGAACTTAAGCGGAAATCAGGTAATTTTCAAATCCAGGCAATTTTTCTCAGTTCAGTGAATGAAAAGCATTTGGATCAATTTGTCTCTAGTTTTTTTGGAATGCGAATGTTTAGTTATCTAACGAAAATTCCAAGAAAATGATAGCGCGAAATAATCCATTCATTGATTTCGATTTATTCCAAAGATTCCTCTTTCTTCAGGTATCCATACTGTTTACCTACCGTCTTTGTCGGATGTCCATCATGCGTCAAGTGTGAAGACGCCTTCAGCAAGTCAAAGGCGTATCGGTTCACCAACGATCACTGCAGCAGGAAATTTTGGATGTACCACACCTAATAATTCCGCACCTACATCTCCACATTCACAATCACTTGTAGCTCCAACAGCAGCGTCCATATCTCGAACATCTCCAGTTCAGCAGCAACACTTTTCCCATTTTGTGCCCACGTTACAGCAACATCAAGCTAGATTTCCATCATCACAACTCACCTCTCCTTCAAGTACTGTATTCGCTTCTCCACACGGACTTTCAGCGACTAACATTCTTGGACGTCCAGCTGTGAGCCTCGCAAATAATTATGCTTCCGGTGGACGTACTTCAGTTTCTGCACTCGTTTCACCGCGGACACCTCTTTCCATCAATCCAAATCTGTCAACTCCACATTCCACACATGTTTCACCACACAGTTCATCAAATTTACTGATGCCAGTTCCTACTACCTCTCCATTTCAGGTTTTTGATGTTTCTTTTGTAATAGAATGGCCAGTAATACTTTTAAACTATTTTGGAAAAGATTGGAAAAGTTTACGTAAAATTTTCCTATCTTTAAAAGTTTTTGAAATTTGAACTAATAAAAAGAGAATTTAGAGTTGGATAGGCAACAGAATAGCTATCAAACTGTTACAGATAAAATGCAACTGTGCAAAAAGGGTTAATAATATTGTGAAATCAATATTACGATTAACATACATAAAATTTTTTTAATTTTTATTCCTACAGAATATTTTGTAACAATTTGCATTGTTATAGATGTCAACGTTAGGAGCTTTATCGCCGAATATATCATCACAGAGTATCTCCAGTTCACCAACATTCCAAACATCGATAGTTGCACCTGGAAATACTTTGAGCACATCACTTCCTTCGTTACGTGTAACAACCATAGCAGATATTAATAGTGGTAGTACAAAAACGATAACGAGTGTAGCTGAGGTATGATGCATTCTCCTACTAAAAGTAAATTCTGTAGGATTTTGCAAGAATAGATAGTCATAGTTTGCGTTACTACATATTTGAATTTGCTTTGATTTCTTGATAAAATAAGGTTGCAAACTGTGCAGAAATTTCAGAATGAAGAAACGATTGTCGAAAATCAGCAACGTTCGGAGTCCGTTGCTGTTGCCAATTATGAGCCACTGTCACCTGATACCTCCGATGCTGCACCTACATCTCAGACAGGTTATTTTCAGTTCTACCTTATTCAACATAGATTGGATATATGAATCAAGTTCTTTTGTATCAACTCAAATCTTCAGTCTATCAGTTAAACTTTTAATTAGGAAAAGAGAGATCTTCTAGCTTTCAAGTTTAATCTTTCGAATACATTTTGAAAATTTTCTGAACTACTATTTCTCTGATAATGATATATAATTAAAAATATTTTCAGCATGACAAAAAAATTAAATTTTTATATGAAATGCAGTTATACCATCTATTGTTAATTTAATAGTTAAGAAAGCTAACTGAAATTTTCTTTTAAAGCGAAGTTTAAGATGAGGCGTACTATATTCGAATGTATTTTCAGACAGTTCTACCGATCAGGCTACAAATTTACCTCTTTTTTCATTTTTGAATTTACCGGATAACGGCAATGGTCTAAATGTTCCAACAATCCGACCAGTTACTTCTCCTGGTAATTCTCCGCCGAATATGCGAAATATCCAAACAACAAATATTATTCCACCTCAGCTTCTAACAGCAGCTATTACGACGAGTGGAAACATGACATTGCCTATCAAGTTACCACCACAACCGACTTATGAACCACTTTCTGATGATGATGATTGATGTTAATCAATCTTCCCATTTAATTGAAATATCCATCTATTTATTCATTTCAGTCTTTGTCATAACTCTTTGGTTTGATAGATAAGTGATATAAAATTCAATTTTTCTGTTGGAGCTATATCAATAGTGATATTTGGGATAAGAAGTTCTGCAAACGGGTGAAGTGATGTGTAGCTTTGGCATGGATTGCTATGTTTTTGTTTACTTAATTTGTCTGAAAAAAATTGATTTTTCTACATTTCATTTTGTCGAGTAACACTTATTCTGATGTCCTGCTTAATTGAAATTTCGGTGTATTTTGATGTCTTTCTTCACATTTGCCCAGTTATATAATCTTCATTCTGAACCTTATTGTTTGTTGTTTTGTATAGTTTATTTCATTTTATTCCCCCTTTAATAGCTTGTTTGCTGATGATGTTTTTACGATTTGTTTGTGATCAAATGCTCTCTGCATGTAGGGAAAAAGCAAAAACATTAAATTAGCTAGTTTCCAAAAAGATAGGAGTGAAGGGTTCTGCTGAATATCTTACAATTGAAAATGATGCTTGAAATGATACATTTTTGATCTGCCTCATTTTTATCTAATTTTTATCCTTAAAAAATTTTCATTTTTTTAAAAGTTGTTATAAAAAAAGTCTATGATTTATAAACATTTCTTTCTTCTCTCCTTAATTGTGTTGAAATATTAATTATTGTTAATCATGGATTTTTGCTCATTGTTTTATCAAAATCTTTTAACAGATTAGCTTCACTTCAAACCATTAAATTGGCATTATTTGTGGCTGTATAAAATATTTCAAAATAGTTTTCATAAATATTTGAAATTTCAGATCGGCACCTAAAACAAAGTAAATCGAAAAATAGTACAGTTCAATCAATGGTGAAATTCAATAAATTATTTCTTTTTTTCTTTCAGAATCTTCAGCATCATGCCATTTGAATTTACAAGATTCCCTTTTATTCTAAATTTGAAGTTTTATACTTGCTCGATTAGCTTGCTTAATAATTTCAAACAAAAAATTGTACTACAAATTTTAAGATTTGAGAAATTTTGGATGAACGTTCCTCTTAAATTTAAATTAACTTAAATAAATATGAATCTAAATTGGTAACTTATATATGTTACATTCACATACTAGGCTAACAACAATACAGCATAGATGAACAAATTGGTACTGGCTGACAGCTATTTCAATAATAAAAGGATTAGCTTTTTAACTAATTAATTATAATAAATGTTATAATGTGAAGTGGTTGAGTGAAATAAGATGGAATAAGTTTCGGCATGATTTTGTTACCTCTTCTGGTACCGGTTAAATTCGATAAATAAATTGTTCCATTAAATGATGAAAAAAATTGAATCAAATCCTGAAATTGTATTTTCCGTTTCTCAATCAAGCATTACCTGAGCAAAAGTTATAAACTTTATTTTAATTTAATTTATTTCGAGCGATCACATTACTCTGAAATGGCTAAATAAAAGTGCAAAAGATTTACGATGGTTAATAAACGGTTATATATTTTAGGTAATACTATTATCAAAATTGCTTACATTTACCGAATAAACAAATTATTAAAGATTACATAAATGATGATTTCAATTAATTAAAGAAAATCAATATAGCATTTTGAACAAAAGATATTTCTTATTAATATTATTCTTAAAGCTATTATCAGTTATTTTAGGATTTTAAAAAATTATTTTAATTATTTGAATTTTTTCCGAAGTTAATTTTTTTTTTTAATTTTAAATGAAATATTCAATTTCAATCATACCAAATTAGTATCGCCCTGAGAATATGATTTTACTGTACAATCGTATGGTAATTGACGCATTGAGATTAGTACTGTTTTTTGTGCGATATAACGAGCAGTGATAAGTTGAATATTATCAGGTAAACCTGGTAAATCAATCAATGATGCTAATGGCATATCTGAAATGAAATAATGCATAAGTAAAAGTTTCTTTTTTTTACTGCTAAGAATGGATATCTAATTTTAATTTGATTATTAATATTTCTTTTTACAAATCAAATTTTTAATTTGATATTCAATATTATTTGTTTTTTTATCTATCGAATTTTTTATTTCATAACTTATTAATTAATTAATTATTAATGTTAATTTATATTCTAAGAAATTATTCACTATAATTTCAAAATTATCACTATAATCAAAAAATTATTCATTATAATTTCAAAATTATCACTATAATTTTTTCAAATTTCGTATGAACCTTATCATTGTTCTATATCCAAATGAACTTTATCAATATTCCACTGTAATAGATGTGGATAATGCAATTGAACAATGATAAGGTTGATTTGAATTGTGAACTTAGATTTCATTTAATAATTAATTAATCGTATTTTGAGAAATTTTATGCAGCAAATAGGAAATATATATCGTGTAATATCATGGCAATTCATGGTAAAATAATGAATGATAGTGAAAAATTTATCAAGTGTTAAAAATGATAAGTTTGATGATCGTCGAAATTGAAACATTTAATGTGATAGTGGTAAATATGATAGTGTGGTATCGGTAGACACGGGAAATTGTAGCATTTTCAAAAAAAAGATTTAAATCATATTGACATTTTAGTAGTTAAGATAAGTTTAAATGATTATTACTTATAATTATCGCATACTTATCTAATAATCATTTTCATACTATTAGTATTAATCATAGTTAATGATTAACTTGAGTAAATTAAAAAGTAAAGTGATAAAATTAAAACCATTATCATCGATTTCATTGATATTCGATGATGAGAATAGAGCAGATGGATAAAGTAATTCTTCCAAAGTTTGTTGTACAAGTTTAGAATGATATAAAGTATTTATGATATCATTTTGGGATTCATTATCATCAGCTTTTTTCTTACATTTAAAATTATCCCTTGGTGATATCTTTGATTCAAAAATAATTCGATATTTGAGATGTGATGGATAACTCTGAAAGTTATTATGATTTTAAGATATACCGAAAAATGATAACTATCAATATCATTATTAATTAATTGAATAATTGTTGTACCTCACTAGCATCGTAATATCCCAAACCTTTTCCATCATCATTATACATTTCTCGATCTAACATCAGGTTAAGTACACCAGACCTCGAAGTAACACCGGTTGATTGAGCTCCAAGAATGGTACAACGAAGTTTATCATCTTCTATCATTGCTTCAGTAATCATCGGATAAATGTTCGCTTCCAATTCCATCTTTTTATCATAGCTATAAAAAGAAAAGTGAAAAAATTTCCATTGCTAATATTGATTAGTTAGAAAAAACACCAATCGATATTGCTATAAAATTAACTGAAAGAACAAATTGGTAAATAAATTAGGATGATTAATTGATTGAAAAAATGAAAATAGAGATAGAATTTATAAATAATCACTAACCTTCGTTCTATTAAATACATTCCATTTACATCAGTAAAGAAATGAGCATCATTTTCAATATCAGTCTTTAAATTGATAAAGAATGTATGACCAGGCATTGAATTAACATTTGTAAAAATATCAATTTGAAGAGATCGAGCCGAATCATCCGTTGAATTCATAATGGTAATGCAATAAGCTAATTGAGAAGATAATTCCTGATAAATACTTGAATAAACCGGTCCATTGATAGCAATTGCTGATAATTGATCTTTATTACTTATATTCTGTAAAGAATCACGGCTAATTTTCTGTCATGTATGTTTCTTTAATAAAATAAATAAGTAAACAATAAGTAATAAAATTAAAAGTGAAATAATAGCAGTAAATAAATAGTAGTGGAAAATATAGTGGGATAAACAAATTTACCAAAATTTGCAAGTTGAATAAATTAATAAATTAATAAAAGATAATATTATTTATATTAATAAAAATTAAATATTAAATAAGTTCAATAAAAAAACTAAGTAAAAAT
>JABVXU010000693.1:0-25644 GCA_013365365.1 Cruorifilaria tuberocauda
AAGTAGAGTACTGTGGAAATACTTTTACTTTATTCATTGTAGGATGATCGTGAAGCAGCGAGTACAGCATTATTTATTATGTCATTACTTTGTACTGCTTTAACATCCGTTTGCCTGTTAACATTTTGCACCCGGAAGCATTGTTTGGTTGGTTTACCGGAATTATCACTCTTATTCTGCTCCGTATCATTTTCCGTTTCCGCTATTGTTTACCTGTTTTCGCTACTCTATCGTGATCAGGTATGATATTTTTTTAACTTTTAAAAATTAAATTTTTATTTAAGATAAAAAAGTGTAGTGGAAAAATAAAGCCTTATTATTCGGTTTGAAAGTTGAAAATGTTTTTCCGGTTAAGCCGAATACATTCCCATTACACACTTCCAGATTTCCTGTATCGAATACAATTCGAAGCTTATTTTTGTGGTTACCGGAGTTCAACATATTCCATGTACAATTGTCGCTATCCTTCTGTACTATTTCGGAACAACCGGACGATTATGGTGGTTTGTGCTGTGCTGCACATGGAATAAATATACCCAAAGGCATCAACAAAATTCGGTATCCGATTTTATTAGCATGGAAATTTTTAACTGGTTATTTCAAAATTGATAGTAATTTTACCTTTTATAGAACTTACGGTTATCCGGTTACCAAAATAGATTAAGCTCTTCAATCCTATAATTTAAAATATTACTGATTTAAATGATCTTTCAAATCATCTCAACGGGATATCGTATCGGACGTATATCGACGTATCAGATATAAACGTATAGGACGTATATCGTTAACGTTTTTGAAATTTTTATTCTTTTCTCTCTCCGTACGATAACTAAGATATGATAGTGATAATCTAATTTCAAAGTAAATTGTCTCTTCCAATTCCGGCAAAAAAAAATCGAATTTTCATAACATTTATCAAATTTCAAATTTTATGAAATCATGAAAGAAGAAAATTACTGAGTAAAAAAGAAGTGAAAGAAAATGATTGATTTGAAAAAGCAAAGAAAAATTATAAATTCTTCATTTTTTTCTATTCGTATATTTTCAAATTAAAAAAGAAAAAGAAAAACGAAATGATAAAAAAGTAAATTTAAAAAAGGTAAGAAAGTTTATAGAGGTATTTTTACTTTTATTCGTTTCAAGAAAAATGTCATAACGAATGGAAAATTTGATCAATTAAATTGTGCTTTAATTTAAATTGAAAATATACTTTAAATCGTACTTTATTTTCTTCTTATCATTTTTGTTTATTTGAATAAAGAACAAAAGTTATTTTTTTTTTGATTTTTCATTTATATATAAAACGATACATTTAGTTTAGAATGGATGAGAAAGAAATGGAAAATGGATGAATCAATTGAGTGATTCATTTATTAATTGATTGATTTATTGATTTTTTAAAAGAAAACTACAAAATTTTAATGTTTATTTTCACTAGAAATATCTATTAGAATCGACTGATTTATTGATTTTAAAAAAAAGTGCAAAATGTTTAAATGTGTTAAAAATACAAAATTATCGACTGAGTGATTCATTCATTAATTGATCGATTTATTGATTTTTTAAAAGAAAAGTACAAAATGTTTGAATGTGTTAAAAATACAAAATTTTTACCGCAAATAGCTTTTGTTTATTTTCATCAAAAATATCTATTATTAGTTATACTATTATATCTATTAAATATTTAATCATGATATCATAATTTCATGATTCTATTAAAAATTAATATGATGGAATCTTTTTCTTTTGTTTTTTTTTTTGGTGATAGCTTTACTTATATTTAATTTATAAATTGAAATGTAGGAAAAAAAAAGAATAAAAGTTAAATTTAAGGATTCATTGCTACTACGAACTCATATGTTAGCATGGGGAATACCATTGGGTGCTGTAATTTTGGCATTAATGGCACAAAGTATTCGAGCTGATCCATTATCGGGTATTTGTTTGGTTGGTGGCGGTAATCGTATCATTGAAGCGGTATTTGTTTCGCTACGTGAATTAATCCTTCTACTCTGTTCATTGGTACCATTGTTTTTTGGATGCTTAGCATTAATTGGTATGTAATGATTTTATGCATTAAAAAATTTTTTTCACAATTTTATTAATATTCTCATTTAATAATTCTATTAATATTAGTATTGATTATTATCATGATTACCGTAATATCATGATTTCATGATTATCATTTTTTCATTTTTTACCACACTTTTATTCCGCTTTCTTTTGATCGCAATTTATTTTAAAAACATTAAGTATAAAAGGATTTCACATGTTTTAAATTTATTAATCTTAATTAAAATTAATTATTAGTTCATCTCTTTAATCTTCATCACATTTTCTCGGATTTTATTGTTTTAAAGTAATTTAAATATACAATTAAGAAAGTGTAAAATTTTTTTTTCATATTCTTTTAAATTTGTTAAAATTAAAAACAAAAAAAGACTGGATGGATTTAATTTCCGTAAATCCTTTCATAGATATTTTAATCCTTCTGTTTTTTTTTAGGTTCTGCTCCAACTACTGATCATTCTGTTGCATCAACTGGTTTACTTGGAAGTTTATATCCGATGGCTGCTGCATTTTTGTTGCTTAGTTCTCTACAGTATCTTCTAACACCTACAGCAACCGGATGGAATACTGTAACAGCAATAAAACTTTTAGCTGATCCATTACTTGGAATATTATCATCAGCAGGTTGTTTCGTTCAAATTCTTTTCAATATTTTTAAAGCAAATCGTTTGCAACTTCTGGATAAAAATGGTTATCAACCGGCTGCACCACAAATACCTCAACCGGCGATTCCATCACGTACCGCAACAGCAAGTAATGCTTATTCCTTATCAAGGTTTCCGGAACAGAGACCACTCTGTTGATCATAGAATAATTTTAGTTTTGCAAAAATTATATGGTAACAATTCAAAAGTTTTACTGTCATTGTATTTTTTTTTTTTGAACCACTCTTTGTCAGTAAATAAGTGAAAATAGTGAGAAGTGTTATTTGTGATGCATTTTGTTTTACTGCTACAATATTTAAGCATTCATCTGTATGGCAATAATATATATTGCTAGTGCAATATTGTTATTAGAGTGAATTCCATTCACAATTGTGATGTATGTAAATTGAAAATTTTAAATCTAAATACAAAAACAATAACGTTTTATTGTTTATAAAATAATTACAAAAGATAAGGAATAAAGAACAAATGATATAGAAGAATTGTGATAATAATATATTTTGAAAATTAATTAATTAAGATTCCCCAACTTAAATTTTGCTTCATCGATGTATAAACATATTTAAATGCTTTATAAAGTTATATAAATAATAGAAAGGTTTTTTTTATAAAAAATTAATTAAGTAATGATCAATCAAGAATTGCATAACTATTAGTACTGTAGCAAACTTCTTTTCTATTAAAATTTTATTATGCCTTACTTCAAAAAGTTGTCTTCTTTCATTGAGCAAAAATTCCTCGAAATTCAGAAACTGAAAATTAGTTAGAAATTTAGAAATAAAAGTATCATTAAACAACCATAACCACTGAACTTTCAATCTTTTTAGAGAGTAAAAACTTTTATAATAATCTTTTAATATTTTATGAATTTTTTTCATACTAATTTATAATGGATGATAAATCATTTGTTATAGTCATGTACATAAGATTTTTTTTATAAAATATCTTTTCAAATTATATTATATGATTAATTCTCTGGCTAATGTTTATTCTAAAGGAATCAGAAGAGATTGAAATTTCTTTGGAAAATAAATTCTTGAAAATTCGATGAAAATTTTGATACAAGCATTAAAAAAAAATTTAATTTGTTGACTGCAAATTATCCCCCGTGTTATAAAATTGGTTCAAAATTTGAATTTTTTTTAAATTTTTTGTTAAATAGAAGTCTTAAAATTAAAAAAAAACTTTAAAAAGTATATTTTCATACTTCACGCTTACAATTTATGAGAAAATATATGTATATTTGAGCCATTAGGTATGCACAGGGCACTGTCTCTCCTAACTGATTACTGTAATTCGTTAATTGATTACCGTATTTTGACGATTACTGTAATTTAATCAATACCGTAATTTCTCGATCACTGTAGTTTACTTGATTACTGTAATCATGCATATATGTTTTATTCCTCTTATTTATTTATGTTCATAAATACGTGGTGAAATTCATTTTTTCTTCCATTTAGTTTTGATTGGAACACTGTATTTACTCGGAAGAAAAGGAATGAAACGACAAAACAGTATCCAATCAAAATTTTAATAATAATTTAACATATGTGATTGCTTGAAATACATTTGCCATATTTACCTGTTTTTTTTTTCTTTTTTTGCAAAATGTTTATTTCATTCTATGTTTCTCTTTTAATTCATCTTTTTCCAATTCAACATCCTTGCTTGTCTTTTCTTTTCGTTTATTTTTCGTTTTTTTCTGTTTTGCTTCTAGCTTGTTAAGCTTATATTGCTATTAATATTATTGTTATCATTATAAGCACAATCATTATTATCATCATTATTACTATTATTGCTATTATCACTATTACTATTGTTATTACCAGCAATATTATTATTTTTATTGATGTTGTTATGGTAAAATGTGATATCATCATCTTCACATAACTTATAAAAACAAACATTTTGTAAACTTTCAAAAAAATTTCAAAGGTTCATAATTGATTCCTTCAGATGAAAAACTTTGCAAATTAACAAAAAAAAAAGAACTATTCAATTAATGAATAAACGATCAGTATTATCGTTTAATATAGATTTAAGTTAGTACAGTAAAGTACAGTAAAATGAGTTAATTAGCAGTACGTTTCACCATGTTTGAAAGGTTTGTTTAGACAATATCACTTTTTTTTTTTTAGACAATATACTTACTAGCTAATGATAGCTACAGATATGATATATTACAGTGACAAATTTATCTATCCCTCATATGAATGAAAATGCATAGAACAGATGTGAAAGATAAAAATTATCAATCATTTATTGATGATTGTTTATTTACTTTAGCACTCTTAATGCTATGAATATAATCCATACCATCGTTTATCTCAAATAACTAAATATTCCTTTTTTAATCCAACTGAAAATTGATTGAATGACAAACAAATTTGTTATCTTACTTCGAAACACATTTAATTTCAAAACTTAAATTATGGAATGAATAAGATTAAACATTGAAAAACGATGAGAAGACTTTTAAATTAAGTGATATTTCAATAATTTTAAGATAGTGGTAATATATTACCAAAATATGCATTGCTTATGATTTATAGAATCAGATGAAATTAGGTGTTTGAAGTGATCAGTATTTTTTAAAAAATAATTAATATATACTTCAATACTTTTAAACTGCTGGGCATTAAATTCATTTTCATTTCTTTGATGGCAAACAATAAACCACGATTATCAAAATATTTAATGAAAGTATATTGGCAGCATGAATAATCGAAATGAAAATTGAAATCACAAATAAATTATAAAGACTTGAAGAATGAGCAATCACAAAATAATTATAAAAAGAATCTCAAGCATGGAAACATATGGAATTGTTAGGCAAGTAGAATTTACATAAAATATTGCTGATCTTCTAAAACAAAATTTTAGATCTAAAAATTATACTTTCGTTATGCAAGTCTTAGCCTCAGCAATATTTTTTGGAATCCAGTCGAAATTTTTTGGTAGTGGTGGTATTTCGACTGAATTTGGAATGTGATCCAGTTCAAGCAATCGCATTTTTAGCTCAATATTTAGAAATCGATCCACTTGTCGTTGAGCCTCAATGGACAGCTTATCGACACCTACAATTAAGATTTTCCAGATAAACTGATTGTAAAATCAAGTTTCAGCACTAAAGTGATCATGTTATCAAGGAAGACAACACATCTGCATCCGAACAAAAAACAGCAATATCTGATGAAATTAAGGGGATGGAATGTAAAAGAAAAAAAAAAGATAAAATTACCTATCAGAGAGTTGATACCATCACACCATGCATTTATCGTTTGCTCATCAGAAGTCACCAAATGATAAAGATCAGGCTTGTTGCCAACTTCTAACGTTATACCACGTACATTTGCATGTTTCTTTCCCTTTGTACTACTCATTGGAAAATCTCCTTCACTACCAGCTACGACACGTTGTATATCAACAATATCTACTATAAATATATTTCATTTAATTTCAAAACAAAATGATTTAGCAATAATTAATGTGCAAAATTCCATAAGAAATTGATACTAATTCATTTTCAACTTCACTTTTCATATTTCCAGCAGAATTTGCATTTGATGATGATTCTGCGGCTAAACAATCTGTACAAATCAATCTCTTTTCATTAGCATCCAATTTCCAAAACCAGAATTGTTGTCCTCAAAAAATATTTGTTAATCGTATTTTGATTTATCACAACAAATTGCTCAGTCATTTTCAAACTCCTGTATTTCTTCTTTCGTATATTAATACTTTTTTTTTGTTTTATTTCTGTGAATTCTCATTTACGAAT
This sequence comes from Cruorifilaria tuberocauda, assembly GCA_013365365.1. NCBI lineage: Eukaryota > Metazoa > Nematoda > Chromadorea > Rhabditida > Onchocercidae > Cruorifilaria > Cruorifilaria tuberocauda. The sequence goes on from JABVXU010000693.1 coordinate 6,520, forward strand.
GATTATTAAAATAAGAAATATTTTACGTCTCGTTTTCATTGATGTTTTTAAATTTACTCCTTGGATTTTTCATTTTTCTTGTTGCTGTTATCGAAGATTCATTCGTATTGACTTGAACTGAAGATGTTCGTCTCAGAAAATCGTTTTGTTTCTTATCAGTTTTCAATCCAACTGTACTTGAAAAGCTCAAGCAAAACATGGAGACATATAAAACTACGTGCATGAAGATGAAATAAAACCTTTCTGCATCGATTTACTTTTAACTAGCTTCCCAAATTTGTAGCCATTTTTTAGTACGTTTTTACGATTCTTCAAAATCAGTTCAACAATACTTGGTCGAAGATACTCTCGTAGCTCTCTGAAAAACAAATTGATATTACCATACTTAAATATTTCCGAATCTCCACAATAGTAATTGAATCCAATTTGATTGAAAGAAAAAAAATTAAAACTTCCCGAAGCTCTATCGCAAAATTAATTCTGGTTAAATCACTTTTAAAGGGTTGCTTCCACAACTATTTAATAATGTGAGTCCGATGGATCTAAAAAGTTTCAAGCTTTAAAAATTCACTTCACAGCATCACTTTGCAATTCTTCTGCTTCTTTAGCACTTCTTTCTTTCTCCCAAATTTTCTTCATATGCGGATATGAATGAGCTGCTAGCAATTCTTCCAATTTTTCCATTGTATTTGGTTTTTCTAACAAGCAAACATCAATTTGCTTCCGAACAACTGCCAATACCTACAACAAATAGATTTCTTTCCGTATTTCCCGAATAATATCCGGAGTACAGGACGAAATGTGAAATTATGAAATTACAGACGGGTGATGATGAATCTATATTCGATTTGAAGTTTTTAATCATTTATAAAATTAGGAAGTTTCTGCATTATAACAACATGTTTCAGAAGAGTATTTCAGAACCTAATCATCCAACCTAATTGTTATATAAATATTCACAACTGATTATCGAAAAGCAGAAATAATTTTGTAATACAGGAGTGTCAAAACAAATAAAATATAGCCGAATTGTAAAGATCTGCACCATAACGAATGTTCATTAATAGTTCAAATTCTTAAATTGTCTCAAAAATTGCGTTAATCTTTGTTCTCGTATTGTTATAATAATACTACCTTTTATTATATGATCGTAAAATGACATTTGTACTTAGTAATGGTTTATAATTTGGAAATTTCTGCATAGTCACATTCATATTTTGGGTAGGGATTTCAAAACCTTAACGACTGTCCTGATTGTAATATAAATATTCCAAATCTAATCCTTTGTATATTTAGTCTCTTTATTTCCAAAAGACTATAATAATGAGTTTCGTTTGCCAAATGACTATATATGACCCTTTGTGTATCTTAGTTTCTTTATTTTCAAAGGACTATAATGATGCTAAATGGTAGTAAATGTTAAGCTGATCCTTTGTTTGCGTAGCTCCCCTTGTTCCAAAGGAAGTATTAGCGCATCTTAATTTGACTCAATAATATTATCAATATCAACATTATCAGTTATCAGTATTAGTAGTAGATAGCATCATGATCTGTGCCAGTATTAAGGGAGAATTTCACCAATAGATTCACCGATATACTCATGATATTTACTAATAATCGACTTCAACCTTCTCGTCAATTAATAAAACTTAAATGATTCCCCTCTATCAATCTAATAGCAAATAAAACTACTCCATAAGAAATCAGAAATATTTAAATAAGTGAGCGAAAACTAACGAAAATATTATATTATTTTAATATTACGAAAAAAAGAGCAAAATTAGTCTAAAATTTCCGCTTACCTTTTTAATATCTTCCTCGCTTGCATGCATTTCACGCCATGTACGATGAAAAAGTTTCACAAGTACCGCAAAAAAATCCAAAAATGGTCGATCACTTTTGAATAATAAAACCATTAATCGATCACCTTCTTCTATAAATAATTTATTTTTTTCCTTTAAATGGAGCGATAATTTAGGCCCCTGTTTATTTCCTTAAAAAACAAAAATTATCTGCAAAATATTACCCGGTTCATTAATGATATGAAGAATATCAATCAGCATTTGAACTAAATGAACCGATACTGGAAGAAGGGACCATAGAGCGCTATCAGATCTCATTGAATTTTCCATAGATATCTGATAATAAACATATATAGCATATTTAGCATCAGCAAACGGATTAATTTCAATCTGTTATTTGCACTTACTTAAAAAGAAAAGAAAATTATAAAAATCAAATCTGAAATCCTTGTAGCAAAGTTTTATTCTTGGAAATGGCATTTTTTAATGAAACCACATCGAATAAAACGATAATTTTTAATAGCAATAATATCGGAGAAAAAAAAACATCTTATTCTAAAATTAATTTTGTTCAAACAATAAATAAATGAAAATCTATTCATTTACTTTTGCAATAGTATCGCTGTGATGAGTAACAAATAAGAGAATCGTTTCCAATGCTAATGATCCTGGTGGAGTTTGTATGGCCAATTCTGTAAAATTTAAAATATCTGCACGTTTCTCTTCTGATGCAAAAGTTCCTCTACCGCCTTCACTGTCGAAAACTTTGAGTTGCTGAAGATTTGACAACTATTACATACAATCCCAACATTTTCTTTAATTCCATATAGCTAATTTAAAACTCTAATAAAAAGTGAATAATCAGATGATATCTCTAAACTGTAATTTGAATACAGAAAATATTTATTCATAAAAAATTTGATAAACCTTTTGTTTGTTAAAACATATAAATGTGTATTTTCTTTTTTCAATTTTAACGTACAAAAACTCGTTCGATTTCCGCTTCTGTAGGAATACGCATAGCTTTTTGAGCCAGTTTATTCAGCTGAATCCGTTGTATCGTAACAAGTTGCTGCTCAATTCCAACATCCAATTGTTTTCCTTTTCTCAGCACTGATTTTTCGATTGCACAACGAAAAGGTGTTACGTGGAGATGCTTAAAATTTAATATCAGGAAAGAGCATAAACTGCAACCGCACTTCTCAATGACTTTTTCGAATAAAGCGGTGAAGAAGTGAGTGATATAGAAGGAGATTCTGAGAACCTTATTTCTTAGACCTTTTTACAAATGTAGGTATATCGATGAGTATTTTCAATGGAATATGCGAACACTGAACTATACGAAAAGCCAAAGAGACAAGAAGTGAAAAAAGAAATAAGAGAAACAAAATTACTAATACCTCACCTATAATGTAAATTTTGAACAGAATTCAGATCTTATTCCTTGCACCCAAAATCTAAATCAAGTTAAAAGAATAAGTAAAATGACTGAACTCACGTTAATTCGCTATTACTGGTATTTGACTACTAACGTTAATAATCACAGGAGCAAACTCTAATACTAGTATTACTATTTTTTAAAATATTACTACTAATAAAATCAAAATTTACATGATATTTTTACGGAAGTAAAAATTCGATCCTTACCTCTATGATATCATTTTTCACATGATCTCTAGCCTTGTTGTATAAAGAATTCATTAACGTCAAAACATTCAAAATAACTCGTTCATCTGATTTCTCAAGATGACGTATAAGCGATTCGAATGGTACTTCTCGTAATACCAGATTCATTTTATCCTCACTGAAATTCGGAAGCATTAACACTACATGGAATATGAATCATTCCTTGAGAAGTTTTCATAAGAGATTTTAGGAATACAATTCATGCTTATCAAATCAAAGAAAGATGAACTTGTAAAATATTCATAGATATTATTTCACAAATCTAATGAACAGGATCATTTTGACAACGAAAGTCTATCACGGTTTATAGCCAAGATCATATATATATTAGTCTTAACTACTTCACTGATCAATAAGTTTAAATGTCATTTCGATCACAAATCATATTACGTGTCATTAAGGATAAAGTTCTTAAATAAGCAAAATTTCCTTCTACAAATATGTACTAGAAAAATTTTATACTTTTTAGAATTCAAAATGAGATCGATAACATTGAGCGATGAAACCAGTAAGGTATTATCTTCTTGCTTGGCTTTGCCCGTGATATTTTCTGCTATTTTGCACACAAATTCATCCGAAACCTGTGACCAGTACATTAAACCGGGATGATCCATTAACATCAGCAATGCTTGAAGGAATCGAGAGTGACAGGAAACACTGCTAAAGACAATTCACTGAATTAATTATCAATTTGATTGGTCAGGTTTATTTAAATTTGAAAGATTTCAATCATTTCTAGAGAAATACTGAATTTTATTTAACATGATAACAAAATAATAAAAAATTTCCACTATTTTGGAACATGCATCATAGCTTTTTTCAATATGGATTTATTACTAGCTTAATATTTTTCATTATTTTTACTAAATAATTTATGTCAAGAATTAAAAATGCCGAAAAATCAGTGAAATATTCTAAACAATGAAGCTAACGCATACTCTATGCATAAACCTTTTTCGATAACTTCAAACATATAGTCATATCCACCTATACGCATAAATTGCGTTGCGAATGAAATATCACCACATAAGGCAATCAATTCAGTAAGTGCTGTTCGTAAATCCTCGGAAAGATTACGTAAACGTGCCAAAAAATTGTAGGCGTAACGTTCCTAAGAAGGAAACAAATATTATTAGTAAGCTAAGCTAAATTATCAATTTCACGATTTGAAACAAAGTTAGAATTCAATAAAGTTAAATATATATAAATATAAATAATTGATTAGAAAACATACTGATACGCAAGAGAAAATGCTAATTTTAACTCAATTATTACAAATAATAGAACTTCAAAAGTACCTAAATCAATGTTTGTTCTGTCTGTCCATGAAAGCGAAACATCCATCAAGCATCTATTCAAAATTGTAACGTGATTGTGCCTAATTATTGTACTTATTTATATGCAACTCTATTGTAACTACTATAAACTTCTAATGCTTTGAAATCTCACTGAATTCTTTTTTATTGCACTTTTCTAATCTAGCACAAATCCGAAGTTTTATTTCAGGAAATTAGAAAAAGCGGGTAAGTAATACCGGTGATGCAGTTAAAATGAGAATGAATCCCTGAGGCACCAAATTACGATTCTCCTTGGTCAGAAAAACACCATCATTATCACGATCTTCAAATTTCAATGCATATGTATTCCTCTCCGACTGCGGTAACTTCAGCTCAATACTCAAACGTGTGATTAAATCCGATAAAACTTCATTCTGAAAAAATGAGTAGAATAATCTAAGTGAATATATAAATCATTTTGTGCCAAAATTTAAACTACGGATATACAAAATCTAAGAAAAAAAAACTTCTTGACAATTGGTAAACAAGTGAAAAAAGAATTTGCATTATATTACTTTTAACTCTAATAAAACTTGCTTGTTTATCAAAAGTTACGTATGCCCAAGTGACGTTTGTATTGGATTCTGCAGGAAACTCATCGCCCAAGTACTTTTTTAAATGTGGATCTAATTTCACGGCTCCCTAAAATATAGAAAGGATAAATGAAAAGGCAAAAATGAAATAAAATTTACTCGACAGATTAAATCTTTTAACGATAACTTCATAATCGTCATATATTCAAATTAGTTCATCAACAGTAGTTTTTTTAGGTTTTTTTTAGATCAAAAATTGTGTGAGAATACGGTTATGATAGCAATAATCTGATCTGAGATGGAAAATTCCTTTCATTTTACGATATGCTATCGTATCGGCTTAGCATAGGAAATTTCCTTTCTATCCATCCATCAGAGGTAATTAAAGAGTAAACAATATAATACTCAAAATAAGAAGAGTTTATCTTGAAAAGTTTATCTTTAATGTATCAGTTCATAGTTTTCAAAGTAATCTAATATACGAATGGATATTTCTTTTTTACCAACAATTTCTCTCGATTAAAACTCCCGCTTTTTTGAAAATTAAATGGAAACTAACAGTTTTGAAGGATAGTCTTAAGAATCTAAATAGTTATTCAAATGTTGATTTCCTGCCTTACACTATTATTTCAACCAATTCGTGAATGTTTCTTTTTCTAGCCATTAGTATTTGTTTTATCTTTTTCTATTCGTTTTATCCTTTAAGAAATCGAATAAATATAATATCTTTCTTATTCCAATGAGAACGTTATTTGATTAATCAAAGGAAAACAAGAAAAAAAAACTAGAAACCATTTCCGGAATGTAACTGTAATTTACATATAATTCATAAAACATAGAATACGAATAAATAGTATTCACCTTAACAAGATTTTCCGGAAGACGTATATCAATTTCCTTTAATGGTTTTGAAGCAGTATGAAAATGAGCAGCACCAAGTTGATCTGGTCCCATTCAATTCCTTTCTTCTAATCCTAATCTAAAATAATACTTATCTTAATAAGATTTTCCGCAAGGCAATAATGATACTCGATTCACGTGGAAGATAGAAAACAAAAAAGGCACGAAATTAATATCGTAATGAATTTAACTAATAAAATTTAATTTAATGTAAAGCAAATTTAGATTTTCGGTATACTTGAATTAATTCAAGTAATTTTCTGTAATAAAATTAACGTGAAAAAATTAATACAATAAATCATGATAGCTAATAATTAATTAAACAGTAACAATTAATGAAGGAAAATTTCTTTCATGCATAATTAACTGTTGGTAAATATCCCTGTCGCAATTCAACCTCCGACCTGTTCAACGATTATTAAAATTTTTTTATTGAAATTTCTAGCATTGATTGAATTTGAGATTGATCAACGATCTAAGAGTTTCTTTTAAATTTGGGAAAGTAAGTTAGTTCCATCTTAATTATTACTTATAGTTTTAACTTACTATATTATCATACGTTTTTCTTTCGGAAACTGTTTTATAATATTATGTATGAAAATAAATGTTCTAATTTTACGCATTCATAAAAGCATGTTTATATATTCATTACACGTATACATACACGTTACACATACATACGTAACATACAGATAACATATACGTGTACACATACGGGCAAACGTATAAACTTACTTCTCTTTACTATGTTCAATGTCTGTAACTCTATGAGACACGAATGAATTGATTGATCGACTGATTGATTTCAATTAATCGATTAATGATATCAAGTATTAATGCGATGGCAACAGTTTTTTTTTTTCCTTAAATTTATTCATTTGATTTTTTTCTTTCTTTTTTTTGAAAACTTTCCTAAAAGTTTTCAAAAAAAATGAAAAATGAAAGGCGCCATGAGATTCGAAGACATTTTATTTTCATTGAAATAAAATGAAAATGAGGTTATTTAAGATACGAAAAGAATTGTTTGTTTGTTTGTTTTTTTTTGTTTTACAGAATCATTAATACAGTATGAGTGAGGAGAAAAGCAAAAATCAATTTTCTATTTCAAAAAAAAAAAATTCAAAATTCAACACTAACGATATGATGATCATTGTTTTCCTTTAACTAAAATTCATATTAGTTGTTAATTACCTCAATTCAAATTCAATTTAAATTCAATTCAATTTGAAAAATTCAAATTATCAAATTGTAAACAAAATATTATCGAAATTTTACTAAATGTAAAAAAAATTTTACTACTTGTGCTATTTGCTTTTTTTTTAGAAAAATTAACTTTTTTCTTTCAATTTTTTCTTTTTCTAAAAGAGATAAGAAGGATGATAAGAAGAAAAATGTATGGCACTACTAATATTTATGAGGTGAATAATACAAGTTTTAAAATACAAATTAGTGTGAATTCATAATTCATAAAAAAAGAAAAACAAAGAAAAAAAGAAATTACGAAAAACAACGATTAATATGAGAATTCATACGTATAATAAGATGAAAACAATATTTAAAAAAAAAACATATTAATAATGACTAATATAAAACTTTATAAGAAAAAAAGACAGGTAAACAAAGGCAAAGCAAAGGTAAAACAAAGAGAGAGAGAAAAAAAAAGCGCTATAATATTATTTACGAACTACACAGATCATGTGAAATTAAATATAACAAAAATATGATTAATTAGAAAAAAAATTCCAATTAATTAAATCTCTTAAAATTATTTTACTAATTATATGAATTAATTAATTACTTTCTAATTCAAACATTTTTTTAAAAATAAAATTCAAACAAACAAATAAAAATTAATTTTATAAATTCTATCTCGAATATGAAGCAAAAATTATTTACAATTTAAAATATTTTGTGATTTTTTTTAAATTTTTGCAACGAAAGAAAAAAACAAACAATTGAATATTTGTGCTAAGTAAGCAAAAAAGAAAAAAAAAATCTTTGCAAGTAAAAGCAAGATAAGATAAGATATGATAAGATAAGAACAAAGATGGCTAAGCAATTGTTGATGAATTATTGAGTTTGACAAGAGCACGAAAGAAATATATCAATTCAGCTTGAAGACGCGCTTCCATCACTATCAACAATACGTGCACCTAAATAATTTAAATTTACAATGAAATTTTTAAAAAGCTATTGATGAAAAATACACTATTTAAAACCAAACCAAAGCTTAAAAGAAATAATCATTGCTTTCTTTAAAGCTAAGCTTAAATCAATAAATTTTATGAATCTCAAAATGTTATTTTAAATTTAACATGAAAATAATAACAGCATTATTTTAGTGTTATTTTTCTCCTTTTTCAATTATCTAATTTTTAATAAAAATAAAGAACAAAAAAAAAAAACAAGCATGCAGCAGGTGAAGTTAATTTTTTAAACAGGTTAAAATTGATTTGAATATCGGATGAGATATCAGTAATTTATTTATATACGGTAATTTATATTTATATATGGTAATTTATTTATTTATGTATGGTAAATTAAATTGTATATGGTAATTTATACTTATATATACCTTTTCAGAAGATTTAAAATCGATCATAACAGATTGTCGTAATGAATCTGTCATTTGATGTGGATGACAACATATCGTTTTGATAAACGTTTTCATTTTACGATCTAACATTACGTTTACTTCAGCGTAATTATAATCATCATGACGTATACCTGAAAGCTAATTACCTATTCTTTATCGTATTACGATTACGATAATTACTTTATCGTAATTTCGATCTTTTTCAATTTATCTTGTGATTTCTCTTTTTCTGAGAATTTTTTGAGAATCAAAGTAAAATTTAAAAATTCAAAGATCATGATTGACTTAATTTTACCCCTCCGACGATATAATGTTGATACAATTGAGTATCTTGGGAAAGAAATAATGAATTTATAATAAATGATATAATTATTATATACCTGAGTATTCTTTGAATTATTAATGATAATTAATTATTATAGAAGTGATATAATTATTATATGTATGTGATCGATGCCTGATTACTATTTACTTACTATTCATCTACTTATTTATTATTAACTTACTTTTCCACTGAACAATTTATAGTCATTATTTCATGATTTCTCTCATATAACGCTAGACATTATGTGATATTGTAAGAAAAAAAAAACAACACTTTAATGCTTTCAGCATTAAAGCTTACTGATGAATATTAAACGATTACTAATTTGAACTTATAAAAAAATAACCTATAAAGTCTTACCGTATAAAGATTGAATGTACATCCAAATAGCATTACGATATTTACTTGTATCCACGTCACTGTAACTACCCAATCTAAAGTAACGGAATAATTTGATGTATATTTCTCATAAAATTTTAAAATCTTACAATGATTAATTAAATCAATTAAAAAAAAGACGAAGGAAAATCTATCAAGAATTATATATGCAAAATAATGGCTATTGATTAATATGATAAGATCAATAATTAAATGATTGAATTAAAAATCTATATGATGAAATAATTGTGCTTAAAGTAATAAAAATTGCAATTACGTGGAATAAGTAAGATTTTGAATGAGTGTAATTTTTTTATCTAAAATATCAGCCATCTCGTTATATAATTCATCAACACAGCTGTAGCCCTGATCTTCCCATGAAAACTCCTGAAAGAAACTACCAAAACTTATTCGGATAAAAAAGAAATCAGAAATGTCTAAATGCATGAAAAAACGAAACTTATAGAACTGCATCAAATAAGAAAATTTATAAGAATTAAAACAGGAAATTTATCGAAATTATTCGGAATGAAATTTGAAATATATATTGGAACCTTAAATTTAATTTCAAATTCACTTCCAAACTCACTTTCGAAAATCTACCAAAACACATATTTATATGAATAATGTACAATATACTGTATTATTGTTTATGATGTACATTACTGTATTTATGATGTAAATTACTGTATTATTGTTTATGATGTACATTACTGTATTATTGTGTTGTGACATTGTACATCACCGTATTATTGCTTTACATCACTGTATTATTTAGATGGTTGTGGATTACTGTATTATTGTTTTATAACATTTATAACATTTTAGATTACAATATCATCGTTTTATGACACTGTACACTACTGTATTATTGTTTTATATTACTGTTTTATATTATTTCTTTGTTTTAATATCAAAAAACATGAATTAATAAATTTCAAAAATTTTCGCATTTCTATTTAAATTTGATAGTTTCAATTAACTGACATGAATTTTATGAGTTCGAGCGAGACCATCTTGAGCACATTTTACGAAATCAACATAACAGAAACAACTGTTAAACGTATACGAAGATGAAGAAGCACTACAACAATTTTGCATTGATTGTTTTTTCATGCAATTATTTTTCGTTATATTTGCTGATAATGAAGTTTCCTTTGTTTCTGCAAATATTATAATCAAATTAATGGAAAAATTTTAATACAAATCTTTCAATGGTAAATCAACCTTGTATGTCAATGTGAATGTACAGTATCAATTATGATTACTGTACTAAAAAAATCAACAATAATCCTGTAAGTCCATTTGGATGTACAGTATCATTTCAAGATTATAATCTTATCAACAATTATATGATTTTTATTTTTCCTAGAAAAAAAAATCTTTCAAAAAAAGGTATACAAAAAAAAAGTATAATTTTACCTAAAGTTGTATGTGTAATACTATCGGAATCACTTTGCACTTCCAAAAAATCCTTCTGCATTTCTTGCTCATCAGGTTTTTTCACATCAACATTTAATTTCGCCTTTTTCAGCTGATCCATACATTCTAATAATAATTCAATTTCACGACCACTACCATTCGCTTTATCGTTTACCATTTCCTGTGTACTGAAATTTAACATTCAAAAATAATTCAATTAATTAATAGTAAATAATTATTATAGCTCTCATCTATTCTGGTTAAATCATGATAATAGTAGTTAAACAATGTTATTAGCTTTGTTATACTATCGAAGAAAACTGTAATTAAAAACAGTAGTAGTTATGATAAATTATGATCTACCGTATCAAAAAGAATCAACTTAAATCCCGTTTGGATATACAGTATCACCTCTGGATTACGATCCATTATACTTGAAAAACCAAAACTAACTCTATATGTTCATTTGGATATACAGTATCATTTCATGATTATGATTTACTGTACTTCAAAAACTAACCCTGCATGCGCATTTTGATGTACAATATCATTTCCTAAAACAAATGAGCACAATACATGAGTTTGCGTTAATACAACTGATGCTTGAACTAATTCTGATAAACACCAATTTGTTGGTGAAGAACACTTTGTAAGTGTCTGAAAAATTAATTTTTTATATAATAAATTTTAAAGTGTTAAAGTAATACAATGATTATTTCGAATCGATCTCAAAAGTAAATGAAAGATGAATAGAATCACAAGATTCATTAATTAAGAGAGCGAATAAAGAATAGATAAACTCAATCACTGTTTAAAATATTTAAAAATAATTTATAAATTGAAACTCTAAAAACTTTTATATAACACTTACAAGTAACTCAATTATAAAAAATACTAATTTAATTGAATTATATGCATATGAGTATGTGTACGTGAATATGTGTTGCGTAAGATACGTGTATGTATATGAGTAGTGAAGAATGAATTATATGTATATATAGGTGAATATGTGTTTACGTATGATACGTGTGTATATACGCGTCATTGTATGAGAAATGAATTATATATATATGAGTATATGTACGTGTGAAAGCGTGCGTGCGTGTGATACATGTGTGTACATGCGTCATATGAAAACTGAATTATATGTATATATGTACGTGAATACGTGTGTACGTATGATACGTGCATGTCATTATGTATCATTACATGAGGAAAATATTACGGAAGTGAAGTGAAAAAAATACGTACGGTTAAATGATCAACATTAGTTGACCAAGGTTGATGAGCTAAGACAGCATTGAGTATATCAAGATTTTGAATCTTAACTGATGCATATGATAATCCTTTTAACCATTCATGCTTTCCACCGGTACGTTCAAACTCTCGTACGTGTAAATCCATTAAAAAATGACAACTATGCCTACTTGCAGCCTAAAATTATAATAATCTAAAAAATATTTTCAAAAATTTTAAATAAAATTTTCTCGTATAAAAATTAATTTTAAATATTCCCATCTATAGCAACTATTGTAAATATAATTTCCAAAAAAAAAAAAAAACAAAAAACAAAAAAGTTGAAAAAGTATAATTTCAAATATCGATATGATCGATCGATGATGATCAAATGAAATATTTATCATAGGTAAATTATTTTTAAAATTACTAAAGTAGTAAAAATCAAATGAAATATTCATCATAGGTAAATTATTTCTTAAATTACTAAAACAATAAGAATTGAATGAAATGCTTTTCATAGGTAAATTACTTTTAAATTTATTAAAATAATAAAATTTACCATTAATGCGATATAATGTCGTTCGCATATAGCCATTGGACCACCACCGTAAAAAAGTTGCTCTATTGTATGGTAAAAAACAGTACGATATTTAGGATGTAAACAAAGCCATCTGTAATTTAATTAATTAAAAGTTAATTAAAATGAAAATATCTGAAAATAAAAAAGAAAATTAAAATATTCTTTTTTTTTCTATTTCAAGCTTAAATATGCTTTTTTTTTCTATTTCAAATATAATTCCTTTTTCCTCTTCAACTTTCTATTCCTTAATTAATTAAAATTAATTTAAAATATTAAAGCGATATTTGGGAGGGAGGGAGAGAGAGAAAAAAAGACAACAGTCTTTGTCCGTGTTAAAATCATTTTTTTTTGCCTTCCTTACATTCCTTCATTTCGAATATGCAGTTACAATAATAATTCTGCATTATTTGAATTAATTATTTCATTTCAAATACAACGATTTTGTATCATTTAAAGTATTTCTTCAATTTTGAATATACAATTGTAATGATTCTGCATTATTTGAATTAATTATTTCATTTCGAATACAGAAATACAACGATTCTGCATTATTTTAATTAATTTTTCAATTTTAAATACAACGATTTTGTATTATTTAAATTATTTCATCCATTTCGAATATGTAGTCAAAACGATTCCGCATTATTTAAATTAATTATTTCATTTCGAATACACGAATACAACAATCTCGATATTATTTCAAATTAATTAATTCTATCTTTTCACATCTTATCCCTTCAATTTCGAACATGTAAAATACATTTCAATATTACTTAAATTTAAATATTACTTAAAATTCAATACTATTTCAATTAATGAAAGATTTACTTTAAGTACTATTCGGAATCATTGTACGCATGATTTAGTGAAATTAATTCCCTCATTTCAAAAGTCTCAATTATTACTTAAATTAATTTTGCTTTTTCGGCCCATCAATTTCGAATATATAAATACAACGATTTCAATATTACTTAAATTTTTTTTACTTCCATTTAAAATTCATACACACAATAATTCCGATACTAGTTAAACTAAATCTTCCATTTCGGATACGTAAAAATACTACGACGATTTCGATATATTACTTTTTCACATTCATTTCGGCTACATGAATATAACGATTTCGATATTATTTAAATTATTATCATAAATTTGATCTGGCAATTCTTCAAAGTTTGATAATTTTATAGTATAATTTTGATTTACAATGTTTGTTTACATGTAGCAAAACACTTTTTTTAATAAATTTTTTATAAATTATATTTAATAATAGGAGAAAAATATTCGTTTTTTATTTAAATTAGGATTTAAATGTATTACTTTTTTACTTTAATAAAACTTCATTACTTCATTTACCTTAATTAAAACTTGAATTTATTATTTTTTTACTTGAATAAAGTTTTCATTTATTACTTTATTTACCTTAATTAAAATTCAAATTTATCATTTTTTTGCTTTAATTAAAATTTAAATTTATTGCTTTTTTTTAAAAATAAAACATTAAAATTTATTACTAAATTTTACATTAATTATAGGTTAAAAATTAAAGTTTGCTACATATCAATAGTTTGAAATTATTTAATGAATATTTTTACAATAACACGTTTACTACTAGAGTAATTGCTTCTCATTTATGATTCAAAAATTTTAGTTCGATAAAACTTTTTCGATAAAATTAAATAAAAGCACTAAGCAAATAAACAAACTATTACGACTAGTTTTCAAGCAATCTGTTATCTAAACAATTTATTACCTATTAATATAAAAAAAATTATTTGATGAAGAATAGCTAAGAAAACTTTAATGTTTAGCTAAAATATTTGATAGCTTTTAAATTATTTGTAGAAATAATTGAAATAACATGAAAATAATTTACCTATCTGATAAAAATAATCTCTAATCAATTAGTTAGTTTCGTTTTAATTAGTTAGAAAATTTATCATACAGCTAAACAACTTTTTAAATTCACCCAATCTTCCATCAATATTCTATTTTTAATATTCACCAGGCATGATGAACTATGAACTATGAACTATAATGTATCAAACTATGAACAATTAAATTTGTTATTTAATACTTGAAATTGTTATTTAACTTGTTATTTAATTAAAATACTTGATCTTTACTATCTAATAAATATATGAGTGGAAATTTTATAAAATGTATAAAAATTAATATATAAAATGAAATGTATAAAAATTATAAAATGTATAAAAATTAATATATAAAATGAAAATAAATTTATAAAAATAAACTGAAATATATAAATAATATATTTTAAAAAAAGAAAAAAAAAAGATTAAATTTTTTAATAATATTTTTTCTTTTGCTCAAACAAATAAATCATTTCTAATCGATAATTTCAATGATAAAATTTTATTTCATTTTACCATGCAATAATAGTAGATAAATGTTAATAAATGTTAGAAAGGACTAAAA
Organism: Cruorifilaria tuberocauda; assembly: GCA_013365365.1. Lineage (NCBI taxonomy): Eukaryota > Metazoa > Nematoda > Chromadorea > Rhabditida > Onchocercidae > Cruorifilaria > Cruorifilaria tuberocauda. The sequence goes on from JABVXU010000693.1 coordinate 21,757, forward strand.
ATATTGAATTAAAAAATTAATTATATATATTTATCAATTATCAAAAAATTATCAAAAAAAAAAAGAAAAGGAAAAACCAAAATATTTATAATAATTAATATTATTTATGATAATATACTAGAAAATATATTCATGATAAATTTTAGAAAGAATTAAAAATATCAAAATGAAAATTAATCATATATTTATCAATTATCAAATATTATCAGAAAAAAAAAAACAAAATCAAAATGTTTATAATAATTAATATACTTTCATCATCGATGAAAAGTATGTTATTTATCATTTCATGCTTCGTTGCATTCTTTATCGAGTAATAATAAATCACATGAAGAATATTACAGCAGCAACAACAACAACAACAACAACAACAACAAACAAATAAATAGCAAATTATTATTGGCAAAAATTTTTCACTTTCATATTTCATGCTTCAATTCACAAATTTATTCGATCGATTTTCTTTTTTTTTTTTTTTTTTTTTCAAAATTAATTTATACGTCTTAAATTTCTTAGCTTAATTTTCAAAATTTATCATTTGATTAGAGATTGTAATCATATATTATTCGTCTTTCAATTCACATCTAATACCATAAAATTTCATTAGAGAAGAAATGGACCGTAACTAATTGTTCGAACTAATCAATGACCTTATTTAAATCACATGGAATATTTTTCACAACTTTCATAGTTTTTCCTGATTAAGAAAGGGAAAAAAAAGATAAACAACTTTTCAAAAAAAAAAAAAAGCAATTATGCCTCATTTTACATTCAAAAAAAAAAAAAATCAATATAAAATAAAACTTTTGATTATTTTTAATTGTTTCAAAACTTTAACAATTTAATAAATAATACAAAATGAATGAATTTAATATATAAAAATATATATATATATATCATTATATAAAATAATTTTTAATTATTTTTTAATTCTTTAAAATTTCAATAAATCAATAAATAATATAAAATGAATGAATTTGATAAATGACAATATACAAAAATCATTCATGATATTATCATTTATCTCATGTAATTTTTATTTCAAATGTTTTTTTATGAAATAAATAAAAAAAAAACAACGAGAAAAATGATTACCTGTAAAAGACCAATTAATTTGATAAATGTGAATATACAGGAATCATTCAGGATTTTTATCTTATGTTTTTGTTTTTTCAAATATTTCTTATCAATATAAAGAAATATCACGATTTATCTTATGCCTTTGTTTTTTCAAATATTTCTTATCAATATAAAGAAATATCACGATTTATCTTATGTTTTTGTTTTTTTCAAATATTTTTCATTAATATAAAGAAATATCACGATTTATCTCATGTAATTTTTGTTTTTTCAAATATTTCTTATCAATATAAAGAAATATCACGATTTATCTTATGTTTTTGTTTTTTTCAAATATTTTTCATCAATATAAAGAAATATCACGATTTATCTTATGTTTTTGTTTTTTTCAAACATTTTTTATCAATATAAAGAAATATCACGATTTATCTCATGTAATTTTTGTTTTTTCAAATATTTTTTTATCTTTAGAAAAGAAAAACAACAAAAAATAAAATGATTACTTATAAAATATAACATATTAACCATTTACAAAACAAAAAAAAAACCCAAATAGTAACAAATATTACATCAAATATCAATGATTAAAATTTAACAAAAGAAAAAAAAACACAGAACTTTTCAAATTCTAATGAAAATAGACAGACGAAAGCAAAATGAGAAAAAAAGAAATGAAATTATCTAACCTTTTCATATATAACAGTTGTTTCAAAAAAAATGATTATCATTTAAATCATTTCATGTTTTCTCTTTTCTTTTCTTAATCTTTTTCAAAGTTCGATATGAGAAGAGAAGAGAAGAGAATTTGAAGAGTTGAAGGAGCAAAATTCGTCTTGATGATTTTTGATAGTATGATGATGATAGTAATGATTTTTAGTATTTTTCTAACAACAACAAAAAAAAAAAAAGTGCGCACTTTTTTTTTTTGTGACTGATAAAAAAACAAATTCATCAATCATTGCATTTACAAAAGTTGACTTTTAATTTTTACAAGAGAGCAAAAATTGTTTCATATTAAAATCAAAAAAAAAATTTTAATCAATTTATTTTTACTAGTAATGATAAATATGATAAGCATGATATGATCATTTTTAATTTATAACAATAACTAACTGTGTTTTTTTTTTTATTAATTAAGAATTCATTTAGTTTTAAATGTAATAATTGATAATTTATTTGTGTTAAAAAAAAATAATTAATCGATAATTAATAATTTTCTTCTTGTCTTTCTTTGTTAATTTTTAAATTTCAATAAAAATTAACGTGATAAATTACTTAATTACCTAATAATTACTTAATATTAGTTAATATTACTCAATAAAATTACTTAATCTCCTACTTAAATAGCAAATAAGCTTGATTTATCAAAAAAGGAAATGTAGAATTTAGTAATTTCAATAACTTAAATACCGATAAGTAAGCTTCACTGCAAGCTTACAACGAAAATTATATTTTCGAAAATTAAAATCCTAACCTCTACCAGGTTAGAAAGATCCAGGTTACGAAGATCAAACAACAATTTAAAATTTTTTTTCTGACCACAATGAATTCTATTAAATTTGATAGAGGAAAAAAAGAAGTGTGAATGAAATCAAAAATTAATAAATCAATAATTTTTCTTTACCTTTTGTTAAACAATTTCGAATATCCATTTCCTATTTTATTTTTTTTATCCAAAAAAGCCAAAAAAAAAAGCAAACAAACAAATTAAACAATCTCTCCCGAAATTGTTTTACCATTATCAAAAAAAAAAAAAAAAAGATCAGAAAATGTTTGCTAACGTTGTTTACTTTTACTTTTTACTCTTATATTGTTCTTTGATTGAATACTTTTGAATTGGAAAAAAAAAATTAAAAATACGTTAAAAATTAAACTGAATTAAATTAAAATTATTTCAATTGATTAATTTTAAAAAAAAAACTGAAATTAAATGAAATCATTAATTGAAAAAGAAGAATTAAACATACTTATCAAATGGTAACCATACATCTGGTAAATAGATGAAGCATGTATGCTTACAATCATTGTTATCTTCTGAAGTCATAGCTGAAATTATAAAAATATTTATTGTAAACAATTTTCATATATTTTATTTACTTAGATAATCTCCTTCCCCTTGTTTTACTTTTTTCTGCTTAACAATTATTTAAAATTATTTACTCAATAAATCTTTGCAATATTTGCAGCAAAAGTTATTTTTCAAAAATTTTTAACAACATTCAATTCCCTCTGGAAATATTTATCTGAAAAGGAGGGAAGCAAAAAAAAAAAAAACCAAAAGCAAATTTTAAATTTGAAGAAGAGTAATTTTAGTTTCTAATTATTGATCAATTCAAAATCGATCAATCAAAATAATTTCCCAGTACTAATTTAATCAATCTAATTAATTAAATTATTTATTCATTTATTGATGTAATTGCAAATTATTACAATTATTTGTAAAAATAACCAGAAAAAGATTACTTATTTATTTCGATTATATTTGTTTTACTGATAAACTGATTACTGATAAACTTTATCACAAGCTTTTATGCATAAGCATCCAATGAATTTTCTTTTTTGCTAATTTTTTTTTCTTTTTTTTTACCTAAAAATATAACTTAAATTATCGAAAAGTTAAATTAAACGCAATAATTGAATTAATCAATATATTTCAATAAAAATAAATATATCGATATATTGATTATTTATGAGTAACAATAATAGCACAACATATCAATAGTGATAAATTGGATGAAAAGACGAAAAATAATATGGAATTTTTACTTAAAATAATAGTTAATTATAGAATATCTCTCCCTTTTTCCT
>JABVXU010000694.1:0-25602 GCA_013365365.1 Cruorifilaria tuberocauda
CCAACGCTCAAATCAGCGGATTCAGTCTAGTCCAAATTTCAAAACAAATTTCATTTGTCAGTGACTCTCGAAAGCAAAAAAGAAAAAAATAAAAACAAAAAAAGTTTATTCCGTGACCTAGTCATCCGGGAAGTTCAAATTTTCGAACGGATGACTCTGCCATAGGTCAAGGAATAAACTAAACACATCCTAATTTTTTTTATTTCAAGAAGAAAAAAACTCAAAATATAAAAAAGTCAGCAAATTTTTTAATATAAGTGAAGTTAGAGATTGAGAAAAAAGTAAAAAACTGCTAATAAAGGATAGAGTTAGAGAATGAGAAAAAAAACGAAATAGCCATTAATAAAATGTGATAGTATTAATTTTTTTAAAGAAAAAGTTGAAAGTTTTTTGCAACTCAAATGATGCATTCATAACTGTGTTATTTTCTAACAATTATACAAAACTGATAATTAGTTGTACATAAGTTTGTTATTTGGCGGAAACTTTTCAGAGATTTTTTTTGCTATCGAAGATTTTTTTGATGACACTTTTGATTTGAGCTGAAAATTGAAAGTGAGTGTACTTTACTTTACAGTAAAAAGTAAATGTTGACTTTTGAGCTAGACACTTCACTTGCAAAGGAAGTTATTCTATTTTTTAATTATTTCATCGTTAATTATTCGATCCAGGAGTGATGTCAAACGATGTCGGAAACGGTCAGTTCTTCCGGATTCATATATGGTTTTACAAAAAGGTCTACTTTCGACCATTTGCCTAGAAAATTATACTTTCCATAGTACATCCAAGTAATAAAATTACGTAACTTGGATTTGATTACGGTTAAATTGCAAAATGAACTGAAATTCAATGGCGAAAAGTTTGGGAACTTCGACTAAGATGCAGAAAATAGAGAAAGCATAAATAGTAGAACTCGTACAGATGTGAATTTAAAAAGTTCAATCGAACTATTTTAAAATTAAATGGAAATGAAATTCTATCATAACTTGCTTACTTAAGTTTGCTACTCTAAAAATGTCATTTTTAATTTTGTTTTAATAGGTAAAAAGAAGTTTTAATAGGTAGAATCCTCCTTTCGAATGAATTATTTTTATAATAGTTTTACAGGTAAATATTAATTTTACCAAAAATTAAATTTAAAATTGAGTTTTGATTGACTATTTTTATATAAGTTAATCATATTGGGAACAATTTTCAGGGAAATAATAATTGATTGAATTTAACTGGAATTTGATTCTGATTTTTGTCATTTATCTATCAATGACCTGATATCTTTTTGTATGTTTGATATTATTTACTTCTAATGAATTCAAATCAAATTTCTTGGAAATTAAACTAAGTTTTCTCTCGAATACAATTATAAGCTTATCATATTCTTCTACTTGGTTTTGCAATTGATATAATCTAAATAACTAAATTTTCCTTCAACTTTAATTGCGCGAGAAAAGATGTCCGATTGATTGTGGACAATTTATTCTTATCAGATTGATACGATCGAATTCTGGTTTTGATTTTTAATTATAAAGGCACAAAGTTACAAAGTCAAAATCATTATCAAATAATCTTTTTTGTGATAATAGAAATGATTGCTTAATTGTTACATAAAGTAAAATAGATAAGGATTATATAAGGCTTTATCAATTTTTAATATTCCATGTCCATTTAAGTTTTTTTTCAGTCAAAATTTTTTACTTAAACTTTGTAAATTGTTATTGAATAATTTCAAAGGTTTCCTCTTTTTTTAAATTATCATTCAATAAATCACTTTTCAATGAGTTCTAAGATATTATTCCACGAGAAATTAGTGTAAAAATGCGAGTAAACAATTATAATGTAAAGTTATATTTGTTCATTTGCAAAAAGAGCCATCTCTTAACTATTCAATTCAATCCCAACTTGAATTTTTCTTTTCTATTTCTTCTATTTTAAATTAAAACTTGAAATACGCTTTTTTAAACAAAATGCTTTTATATTTTTTTTTAATAAAAATGAAAAAAAGCAAAAGTCAAAGGTTAGCAAAAATTGTAGCAATTTTAGACATTATTCAAGGACAATTGTCAATCAAAATCTTTACGCATTACAGTGATTAATTAATATTTATGGAAATAATAAAATAAAATTCCAAAAGTTTCGCAGAATTAAAAAATAAAAATAATTAGCTTTACAGGATATTTGATTAATATTTGTTACTAACTGCAACAATTATAATAAATCAGATATGATTTTAATATCATTTATGAATAAATTTCAAATGTTAGATGATCGCTTTATTTTAATTAAAGTAAATCAAATGGGATGATTTTTATTATTCGAATTTTTGAACTCTTGAAATTATCCAAAAATGTTTATTGATCGCTGTGCTATTGATAGGCTTATTTAATATTTACCATTAATGATAAACAATTCATTAGAAACATGCTTCACCTAAAATCAGATTGTACTGATTAGTTGCTAAACGAAGACTTAAGTAAAAGAGTTGAAACAATCAGTTTTGGTATTTGTTATCATTAACTGTTATCAGTAGTAGGGTAGCTCATTGTTTCAATCTGTGATAAATTAGGTTGCTTTTTTGCAATCTCACTAAAATAATTTTGGGATAAGTCATTTATCTTTTAATATCTGAACAGTATGAAATGATTTGGTTGCTTTCTCCTTCTTTTAGTTCGGAAGTTATTTCAGGTTATTTCCAAAGATTAATAAATACTAGATCACTTCTACTGATTACGAGATTGATTTCATCCTGAAATCAAAAACCTGAATTATATAATATTCAATCTTATATTGTATTTCACTACAATTCCAAATTCTTCACTATAAAAGAATGAATGTAATGATAGCAGTTATCACAGTCATGATAGCATTAAATTTGTAGATCATTCATAATTTTAATCGATAAATCTTAAAAGTTACTGATTCCACCTCAGTTTAATCAGCTATGAAAATTTTCAAAAGTAATTTGATAAGCAATTGATGATTTCATATAAAAGTTATTAAAAAAAATCTCGTTTAAACTTCCGCTTGAAGTTAAACATTTCAATTAAATTTAAAATTCATGTGACAACTATTTCCTTCAGCAAAACAATTAGTCATTGACCAATTTAAAGAATGTACGAAGAAATGAGGACAGAGAGAGAAAGAGAAATGACATTACAAATTACCTTGCGATTAATTACTGAATTGTTAAAGCGAATTAATCAGAACAAAGAGTATTATCAGAACTACTCTCCGCCTCTTAATCATCACATCATTCAAAAGCTAAATCTTATCTTTCAACCTTTTTTATACCTAATCAACCATCTTACTTGAATATCAGTAAAGTTTTGAGTATTGTTTTTTACTATCATACATTTAACTTCAATTAACTTTTATATATAAGAGGAAAAAGTTGCAAGATTTGCAGATAAAATTATCTGTTAAAATGATTTTAGCATAATTAACACCAAAACTTTAGGTAAACTTGCACTAATTTATGTCAAATTTTTGAGATAAATTCTATTCTATATTTTTACTATAATTATCAATCGCATACTGCAATCAATTGAATTCAATAACAATTTGGTGAATAATTATCAGCAGTGATAATTTACTGATTAACTGTTCTTCATTTACATTCAGTAATTCAATACTAATCAGTAATACATATCATTGGAACCCTTTTTTATCTTTAAATTGTTTTTTAAAATTCCCAAAGATTATGCAAAATGAAAAAAAGAACTTTAAATGCATGAATTCATGAATGATAATAATTCATTATTCATTATTGTTCTGACATCTCGAGAATTCCTGTATTTGTGTATTCTCGATGTTTCCATTTTGATTGGCAGCGATGATTCAATCGTTGCATTTTCCTATCGATAAGTTTCAAATCGTAAAAATCACTTACTCTCATCTTTTTATCTTTAATTCTTTTCTTTCATTTCGCTTTATTTCTCTAATTCTTATTTTCTTTTTTAAACTGAACTCAAATCATTTTTTGTAAAATCCATTAAATGTTCATGTTAAAAAATTATACTTTAAATTAATTAGCTTTGTAAAATATTTAGTAGAGAAGAAAAATGCATTGCATGCATGATATGAATTATTTTCCATTGATATCGATTTTGGACCTGGATCAGACTAATTTGAGAATTTTCGAAACTTTGCAATTAAGAAGTAAAAAAAGGTAATTTTCGAATGATAAGTTTCAGGAAATTTAGAAATTTGTGATTTACTCTTTTTGCAGTATTATCTTTAGAAAGGATGAAAGAGAGAGGAAACATGCCATATTTTGCTATACTCTCTGTAATTTAATTAAACTTCCAAAATTTTTAAGTTATAAAATTGTTTTTGCAATTTTGTGCTGGAAAATTATAAGTCAAATTATAGAATTGCTATTAAATAAATTATGTTTAAAAAAGTTTCCTTGCATGAGACGTCATAAAGATCAGAAAAAATCGAAATTCCGATAGGTAATTTAAAAATTCTTACAAGTGAATTTTGTTTATTGTCAAGAAAATTTCAATATTTAAGAATAACAGAAAGGAAGAGAAAAGCTTCAATTTAATAAATAAAATTATTTGTGAAAACAAAACAACTGAAATTGTATGATAAACTACGTCTTTGCTGATTTGAAATTAATTTTTTATCAAATTTCAACTATCAGTGATATTTGTCCAAAATTATGTTACAAATTTAGTAAAGTTGAAAAAAGAAAAGTATGTCAGAAATTAAATTTCAACAGCTTGAAAAGTTGTCAACATCCTTTTTGACAATTTTTACCAGCATGACTTATATTTTGCAATAGTAAAGGTAAATAATGCAAACTTTTAGTTCAAAGATAAATCAGCTAATGTGTCTTTAATTTACCAATGCTCTATTCAGAATTTCTTCCAAAATAAAATCCTAAAATGATTCGATAGCATATTTAATTACACTTTTGTTTTTTGTAACTCTTTTTGTCAATATTATCAAGTTACTTTTCTTTCATAAGTATTTCGTCATCGTTTGCAAACTTGCAAAAGTTTTCCCTTACAGTTTTTCACCAAAAATAAATATTTTTAACATCTAAATTTTTTTCTCGTTAATAATTGATATATTATTGTCACTAAGTCTATCGATCTGTGAATCTCTTAATATATCATACTATTTTTCATTTTTCTTTTTAATCTTTGTCACTAAATAAAACGTTGCAATCTTTGGAATGCAACAAAAGTAATTTAATACTAACATATTTGTTACTAATCTTCAGCAGGAATCATCAATTAATTTTTGTCATATCATTTTTGCAAGTTATTGATAGCATGATTGGTTACTGGTTGACAATATTTTGATTCATCATCATTCATTTCAGGTTTTTGATAGAATTTATTTGGAAGAGAAAAAAACTGGCATTACTGTTATTCAACAAATCATTATAAATATGTTAAATTGATTACATCTTAAAATATTTACAAACTGAACAACGTTAAATTCAATTAACATTCATTTCATATTCTTATCAGTTACAAAGTTAATTTTTATTCATTTTCAAAACTAACTTTTTGCTGACAAAAAAAAAATTAAACATTTCGAGAATAATTATTTAATTTCAAAATAATTCACGAATGCATAATTAATGAATTGAAAAATTAGTATTAAAAAAAATCAATTTGCTATTTACTTTTTCAAAATTGTTTTGCTAGTTTGTAACGTTCGGTGATTTTAAGTAAATTTTATTAAAAATCAGATTCTTTCAATATTTAATTAAGAATGAAAGCATTTAGAAGTGCACAAAAAAAGAAAAAATAAAAATAGCTCTTGATAGATAAACAGCGTTCAAAAATTTATCAGTTAAATGATAAATTTTTTTTTTAAATGATTATGAGAAGTTAAAGAAAAGTATGAGAAAAGTTAAATGATTATGAGAAGCATTGCCATTTTAAGAAATTATCAAATTATCTAGAGATCTCTAGTGTTAATTACAAAATGATAAAAACTTTTTCTCTTCAGGACAGTATTTTTAATTTTACAGTAAATTTTCCTTTGAAATATTCTTTTTATTTCTTGTAATAAACTTTCATAAATTTAAATAAATAAGCTTTATGAATGAAAAAACTTTTCATTAAGTTATCTAAGCATTGCTAAGAAAACAAAATTTTCGTAGTGGTGATGAAAAAGAAAATTGAATGAAATAAAATTTATAATTTTTTTCAAAAATTTAAGTAATCAAAAGAAAATCAAATGTGCGCAACATTTTTGATATAAAGTTTGATTTTGCATGATTTTCTTCCAACCATATACTTAATTTTCTCCAATTATTTTTTTTAAATTCTATCAAAAAAAACTCTGAAAGAAATTATTTTTGGCAAAAATTTGAATTTTTAGCTTTTGAAAGTTCGTAAAATTCATCGTTCTTTTTCTTAGAATAAAAAAGTATGGAAATATGCAATTATCAATAATTCATCATTTTCCTGAAAGAGAAAACAGAAGCATTGAGAAATGTAAAGTAGCTTTCTTTTTTTTGTTAAAGCATATAATGGTATAAGTAAAGATGGATAGTGTAAAAGAAATATAACGAAAATGAAGATATAAAGAGAGAGGTAAAACAGTAAATAGTAAATGATAGCAAAGATGTAAAATGATTCATTTTTGAATTGTCAATAAAAACGGAAGAAAGTTCAACGAATCATTTTTCTGTCTTAAAATATTTTCTAGTATAAAAAAAGATATAAAGAAGTTTTTTCCTATCATTTACATAATATATAAATTCTTACTTTTTTTAATTCTTTCATTATTATTTCTCATAAAATTATTCTGCAGGTTAAGTAAGTATGCATTTGCATTTCATATTATTATCAGTAGTTGCTGCTGAAATGCCAACAACGTCATCATTATCACTATCATTAACAATTGTCATAATTATGATAATCATTAAAGATAGTTCGATTTCCTAATACTGTAATCAATTTAAAATAGATTCAAATGATATGATGAATATTAAATTACGTTTTTAGAAGAAATTTTCATAAACAGTTTCTATTTTCAATGAATCATTTACGTATGAATGTCAATGTTTAACAATATTTATTGATAAGAAGCATATAATCTCATGAACGACATTGAACTTCATGATCATAGCTTCGTGTCAGCTATCCATCATTGATAACATTCGTAAAAAGAATGTCAAACTGTAATTTTTAATTTTGAATTATGCTTTCTGCTATATACACTTTTAAAAAGGCGCATATGATAAGTTTTCGCAAGAAAAAAAAGTTGTTTTATCAAAGTCTCAGCGCATCACATTTTCCAGCTAATTCTTAGCTTTCTTGCATAATTTTATTTTATATTTATTGATTTTTACTGTTTTCACTCCTGAAATAAATATAAGTTTTATTTTTATTGAATTGAGCTTAGTTGGGACTAATATATATCGGAATTCAATTTGAATGATGAAGATACATTTCAACTTAATGAGTAAAGTTAAAACAATTTAAAATTAAATGAAATTTGATTGAATAAGATGTGGCATAGTAGTTCCTTATTTTATAATCGCTTTTAAACAAAATATTATCTCTCACTTTTCCGGTTCTACAATTCTGATTACTTTCCTGATAATAACTGATTTCGATCATTCTATCGTTTTCAGTTAAACTTAGCTTAATGTCAAAAAATAATTTATCGAACGCAAGTGAATTTTAAAAATTTTGCACAATATTCCTGAAATAAGAAAACGCTTATGTCTTTCATTTCAGATTTCGTTTAAATAATTTCGTACTAACACTTTTCAAATAATTATACTCAAATTTTTTTAAGAGTAACTATTTCCGTAACCGTTATTTGCTAATTGACTGAACAACAATTAGCAAATAGTTTTTACACTAATAACTTTGAAAAAATCGTTGAATATTTGTTTTAAAATATTGAATAGTGTAGTGAGCAACGATTATAGGAACTTAAATTAATTCTTTGATTTCAAAATTTTGTTTACTTACGCATTTTTATTTTTCAGAGTGTTGAAATATCTGAAGTAGCAATATTCTCCTTGAATAGGAAAGGAAAGATAAAGTTAAGTAAATGATCAATTCGATAAAATCAATATGCCAACTATCATTTATTTCATTACCAATTTCAGTATTTAATTTCTGTTGAAAACTGAAAATATCGTATGATTGTGTGTTATCTCTATAAGTAAGTGATAATTCATCAATTTTGTTATATGATATCATTGAAATATTCATTAAATCAGAATTTCCGGATAAACCGGTTTAAATGCTTTTTATAAAAGCTTCAAACATGAAATGTTCTACATACAGTGTTTGAAATGGAATTCAATTTCCCTACTTGTTAATTCAATATTTCTCTTTAGTAATAATGAAATTTAGAAATAATTTGGCAAGCAAATACTGTACGGTTTAGTTTTAACAGTTTAATAACTGCTGGAAATTCTATCTTTTAATAATTGATTGAATTTGAAAATTGAATTCGAATTTGAAAAATTAATCGATTTCAGATATGCATTTAACGATTAGTATACTGGTGATACTTGTTACTTATACAAATGCGATATCACTTTTAACTGGTGAATGGACAGAAAATGTGAAACAGTTCCTTCAAGAAACACAACAAAAAATTAGCCAGAAGTCTAATCAATTTTTGACTGGTTGGATAGATTATCTTTTTAATTATTACCAAAAAGAGAAACTAATAATCATAAAAAAATTGTTGCTTAATGAATTTCTTTGAAAATAACTCAAATTTGTAATTGTCTTATGATTGTGATTTATTCATCTTACTATCTTTTCATGTGCTTCAAATCAATTCTTATTAGTAAAATTATCATTAATATTTTGAAATTTGATAATTTCTTTTATCTCGGATTTCAATAATTTGAAATTTCTCTGAAATTTCTTTGAAAAAATTCAAGGAAATCGTACAATGTTATTTCACTAATTTAGATTGATCAATTCTCGAATTATCTCGATTTTTCGCAAGTAATAAAGAAGCTTAAAATTTAATGTGATAATTTAGGAAAAAAGAATTGGCAACCGTTTTTATTGATAGCATCACTGCAATTACAGGAACATATTTAATAATTTTAATTAAATTTCATATCCTTTCCAGTAATATCGAAATTGACAGGAAACTTAGACGGAATGTAAACGAATTGAAAATAATTTAATAATCCAATTTTGATGTATGAAAGAATGAAAATTTTGTAGAAATGAACTATTTCATCGAATTTCAGGTAAACTAAAATCACATCGCACAATTCTATCAGTCATTTCATCTGCTATTTAATTTCTTAAAAGAACTATTATTCCTCATTGAATGTTACCTGTACAATAATTAAGATTAATTAATTCATCCTTTGATATAAAAAATTCTTAAAATTTATAGAAACTTTTTGGCTGAAAATAAAGATTGAAATTTTTTTAACGATCGAATTAAATTTCCACTTCACGATATAATAATTTTCTTTTTTAGAGCTTGGAGAAAAGTTTGGAAGCACGGAGGATTTTGTTGAACAGTCAAAGAATATCATTAGTACAGTTGCGAAAAATTTGAAAAATAGTGGCGATAGGTTGAGAATTACAGTGATGAAAACAGCAGAAACAACGCTGCGTGGAGCTGGCGATGAAGTTTACTTCTTTTTTTTTGTCTTACTTTTATTTGAAGTATTAAAAGAAATTTCTTTTTAGGATAAAATAGAAATATATTTATCCAAATTTAAATATAATCTCATTTTCATAATTACTTTATAAGTTTATCCATTCGATTAGATTAATTTGTACACTAGTATTGATTTAAATGTAATAACTTTAATTACATGAAATAATTTAAACAAATGGATTATAAAGGATCAGATAGTTAAACAATTAATATTTTGACTAAGTTAAATCCATAGAGATATACTTCAAATTAAATTGTATAAAATGATTTAAATCAACACTAGTGTACAAATTAATCTAATCAAATTGTGTAATTGATCTTAACAATTCAATTTTTGACTTATTTTATTTTTTTTATAATTCATAATATTTCGTAATTTTTCAAAAATAATACTTAGAATTTAATTTTTATTAAATTCAAAAATATATTGAGTAATTAATAAGGTAAATGATTTAGGTTGAAGGTTTTCTTGCCGAAGTGCCAAACCGTGTCAGTGATGGTTTTGATGAAATTCTCGAAAAACTTGGCGAAGTTTGCTCATGGATATTTAGGAATATCATTGCTCCAATATTATTCATTATCGTACTAATTTGTCTCATCTACATTTTTGTTGTTTCGGGGTTAGAAGGCATTCTTACTTTTCCAATACCACAATTAACTCGATAGATAAACACTGATTTGATTATCGATCGAAGTGTTTACTTTTGATTCAGTTTATGAGAGTGAAAAATAGTAATTATTAGACTTTCTGTTGAATGTTATTTTTCACTACCGTTACTTATACTTTTAAAAATTTTTTAAAATCGTATCAACGATGGTTTCCATAAAATTGATCAAGTAATAGTCCAAATTATTTACTATTTATGCTTAGTAAATAAAAAAGTTTCTATGCTAATAAGATTTTATTTCAGTTTGTATTGATGAATTAATTGAGTGATTTCTGTCATGAAATTCGGTGCTATGATTAGGCTTGAATGTTCATAAGAGACTGACTAATATTTAATTAAAATAAAACTCAAGTTCAATACCATACCTAGAAAAGTGATCCTTACACACATAACCCCAATGATTCTTCATCTCGTAATATAATTAATTAAGTAAATCGAATGAATGTTTCTTCTTTACCAATATGCAAGTGGATTAGATTTTGATGAATATTTGAATTAAATTATGCTATTATTTTAAGATGCTGTGGCTGTTGCTGTAGCACGTTAATGTCACATTTCGGTATTTCACTGAGTAACACATTCAAGCAATTTAAGAAGGACGAACATTTACGGAGGAATGATCGAATTATAGTACTACGTGATTTGGAATCGTCCCTATCGCTGCAAGAAAATGAACTACTCAATAATGGACAATTATTAAAAAATGTACGTATTTTGAAAGTTTGATTAATGATTTATTATCTTAAAAAAGAAGAAAACTTTTAGATAATAAATGAATGGAATGGTACCATAATGTTACCAAATTGTTGGTAGCATAAATGGTACCGTTTATGCACCATAATGAAGATGTTTGTTGTACATATTGTATTGATTATGCATTCATTCTTCACGATGCTAATACTTTAAAATTTTTTTCTTCGCAAAAATTTCATTTGAAATTTGTTTAAAATTAAAATTCTCAACTTCAGACAGTATGTTATTGTATAGCTTTAATGAATCCTCTATCACTAAGACTATAATCAATTGCAATGAAGATAAAAGAAATTCTTCGGAAAAGGTCAAAAGCTTGTCACATTAAGTAATAATATTAGTTAATGATAATAGTATTAATTGTTAACTAGTGATAATAATTGATGATAATGAAGTAACAACAATAACAATGATAATGATAATAGTAATAATAAAATTATTCGACTTCTATCCTAAAAGCACTCTTAACTTACGTGTGTACTTATAACATGGAAGGATAGATACTTATAACTTTCTTTTATAATGATTGCTAAAATCTCCATTCTCTATCTGAATTGTTGCATTAATATTTCAATATTAATAAACTTGCATGATTTGTTGTTTATAGAACACTGGATAAAATATTTTCATGAATGAGCTAATTGAAAATAACGGTCTTTTAAGCTTTTATTTTCCAATTTCATCAATATACTTTTATTTATAGTACATTTTATAAATGATATTTATTCTGTTATTCTTATTCTGTGTTATCCAGAAAAATGGAGATTTACCAAATCATGAAAAACTTTCTAAAATGAAGTTGGTTTTAGTTTTCAGCTTTATCTTATTGGTATTGCATTGTAACTGTAATGGATAAAATTAACTTTAAAAGAAAAAAGATTCCTATATTTAATTACGCCTACTTTACATTTTTTTCAAGCGTTAAGCGCAATTGTAGCAAGGGATTACATGAAACCCTTCGTTCTAGATTTAATATTGTAAGCTAAATTTGTATGCTCCTTGTTTACAAACTTTGTCACTGGAATTGTGAATAAAACAAAGAGTTCTACCTGATTTAACATTGTAGATTGTGCGCTCTTGCAAGCTGTAAAAGAAAGTTTTGTACCTGTACAGATCAAAGCCTCTTTTGTTCTGTAAATTGCATATAGCCCGTTCTCCATCAGAATAAAGAAGGTTCTAGGCACCAGAAACATTGCTAAGACTTTGCTTTATGGAGTGCGTTGGGTCAACTAAAGTACTGGGTAAACTGGGCTCCAGTTTCTCCTACCTTATTGACATCTGAAACTTTCTTTAATATTGTCGAATTGTTAATTTTAATGTTTTAATGTTATGTAATTTTATATTATTAAATCTGTTGTAATGAAGGTTTATTACCCAAGTTGAGGCACTACCAACACTTATCACATCTATCTGACACAGAGGTCAGCAGTTGATTGCGTACAAATAGAAGTTATCCAGTCTTGAAAAGAAGCTCCTTAATCTTATCACAGAAGATCCACGACAACGATTGAATAACTTTTTGGAATATTTTTCTTCTGAGAGAATCATTCATTTCCTTAAACCTTTTCACTTTAACTTTCATGTTCCATCCTTTTTATCTCAACTTACTTCTCAATGCAGATTGGCTTAGAGTAATTTTAGACCTTTATTATTTTACAATCTTGTTTATACTCATTGAAAAATGTCAAAATTTTTGCAAATTAAAGACTGACAAATGAAGTAATGAAGAGAAGAAAAAAAAATTAATTGTAAAGATATTGCACTGAAATGTTATTTTTATCGATATAAGTACCATCTAACCGCTGCTCAATTTCTGGTAGTACACTGATGAGAACATTTCTGATCGATGTTAAGCCGATATTTGAATGCGATGGAAGAAGTAAAATGATCGAAAATTCTACGGCAAGATTAGGACCGCTGAAAAAACGAAGAAAGAAATGCAAATTAAATAAGAAATAGCATCTATTTATCAGTGATAGTTCATTTTATGACATAAATGTATTTCAATTTCTCACCTGTTGTATAAATACCATACATTGACACTTTCCAGGTACGGCTGTAAAGGCGATTGCTTAAGTTGATTATATATCTAAAAACCAACATTCTTGAGGATCATAAATACATTGTTAATACAAGTAAAAACTTTCAGAAATATCCAACTTAGATATTGTTAGTGAAGACTGAAATATACTTCTTGGTATATTTGAACTGCATGGAGTAAAGGAAATAAAAGAAGAGTTTAAAAATCGGATGAAAATGAATTTCATTTGAAAAACTTGCTAAGAGGAGTAAAAAAAAAGAAAAGTGATCTTATATCTGGAATATACTAAAATGTCGCTACCTGATAATAGTGATAATATTATGAGGCAAAATATTAATAGCTGCTATTTGCAGTAATTCGAAAAGTAATAGATAATTTACCACTTCTTTAAATCTAACAAATTCTAGAGTTTTCTTTAGAGTCAATTTTTAAAATCTTCTTTAAAACTTAAACTAGGTAAGATTAATTAAAATTAAACTAAGATTCTAAGATGAAAATTTAAACGTACCGCATTCTGAATCATTTGAGATGTTTGAAGATATTCGAAACGATTATGATTTTCATAAACTTCATTTGCTTTATTTAATAGATACAAGTGACAGAGAAATCCTCGCTTTTGTAATCGATCTGTTGGATTTGGTAAAGTTGTAATGATTGGTTCATATGGTGGTAATGGTGTGGGAAATACAGGTGGAAGCGGTTGAATGGTAAAATTAGGTATTGGTAATGAAGTTGTAGGATCGAATGGATATCGTTGATCTGTTTCGGATGAAAATTTTGATGATTTTGACGGAGAAGTGAAAGCAATCACTGAAAAAAAAGAAAGTTCTCTTTTTCTTATAGAAAACTTTTTTTTTAATTTGATTAAATTGAATTTGATAATTATCTAATTTTTTGTAATTTTTAATTATTTACTAAGAAATATTTTGTCAAATTTTATATCAAATTATTAGATATCTCTGTATTTCATAGTTCTTTTAATGTGTTACAATTGTTAATTATGAATTTAGACAGTGCAAATTGAAAAAGTTGTACTGTCCAAATTCATAATCAACAATTGTACTATATTTAAATATCGTTATTTTATTAATTATGACTATTACCATTATAGAAGAATTTAATCATATCAAATATAATTTAGTATAAATAGAATTTCTAATTTGATTTGTTATAAAATTTCATAAGCTATCAACAGTTACCATTGAAGGCATACATCATTATCGTAGCAATGATGAATAGCAGAAGTAATGAGGATACAATAAAAAGCATGCATATAAGCCATCTTCTGCTCCTATAATAATCAACTAATTAATTAATTAGCAAAAATTTATAGAAATTATTCAAATTTTTCAATTTTTTGAAATTTCGAAAATTTTGAAAATTTCAAAATATCGAAAACTTACTCCATTCTATGTGATTTAGTATGGCGATTAAATAGGCTGATTATGTGAATGTGATATTAAAAGAGATGAATAAAATGTCAGGAAAAATTTTTGAATTGAATAGAATTGTAATTGATTCTTATAGATCTATTGATTGAACCATCCAGTATCGCGCATTATTACTTTTTCTAATTCATCTTTTTCCTTTCCTCACTTTTATTTATCTGATATCTCTCTGGTAAAATCACTGTTATTAATTGCTGAATTGATTCATCCAACGCGGGACTTTTTTTTCATTAAATATAAAATAATACTTATCTGTTTTCATGCTAACGATTAGTTATTATTGAATTTCAAAGTGAATTTAGAAATGCTTCAAACGATCGATTTCATATCAAACATAAAGTAAAATAAATTGAGTAGACAAAATTGATTGAAATCTATCGATCAAAAAGGAAATCTTAAATTAAGACATTATTCTATGCTACTAAATCATTTCACCACTTGAAAGATAATTTTGAAAAGTAAAAAAAATGAAATTTAAATTTAGAATTAATAATTATTGTTGTTACCTGGTTGTTGCCTCAAAAGTAACCGGATGTCCCGGTGAGGCCTTCGATGTATTGCTAGTCCAATTTGATAACCATTTTAAACCAGTTCCTACAGCTATTCCATATCTTGATTTTTGGCATTCACTTATTGGATAAAGTGTTAAATTAGATTCTAAACATTTTTTTATATTTGTAGACTTATTTTTAAATATACTTTAAAATATTGTGCGGTTTTTCTTCTCATAATATAGAAGTCAGTAAACATAAATAACATCACAAAACAACAGATAACACGCATTCTGCAACATTCAATTTAACGTAAATTTTATCATTTATATGAAAATAACTTATAAAAATTTTCTCCTGAAATTTGGAATTGTTAATGTTAAAAATCTGAACCTTGCTCGAGATCAGATTCACGGCGTCTTTGAAATTTCCCGATTAATCCAAACATCGCTCAAACGATCCGACTTATCCGGATAATAGGTGATTAGAAAAATGGCACATTCATATAAGTTGAAGCCATTGATGATATCGTCTTGCTTGGATAATTTGATAGATTGGAAAAAGATTCTGTAGATACTGAAATAATTGAGTTGATAGTAATTATCTTGAAGATTCCGGAAATATTGATTGATTGAATGACAGTCAGTATATTTTTATTAATAATACCATAAAGGATTGCAGCATGAAAGCATACTAATGCAAATGACATTCATTGAGTTTACATTACAACAGATGTTGAATTGAATTTTCTCTACTCTCATGATTATTGATATTTCTCAAACATATGAGTAATAACTAGATAATCTCATAGCCAGGTCAATCTGCCACTAGATGGATTATTCCTTATAGCTAGATCATCACTCACTTGTTGGATCAATCTATCAATAATCAGAATCTGTCACTGGTAAATTATTTAATAGCTAAATCAATCTGTCACCAGTTAGATAATTCCTTATAACTAGATCATCTTCATTCTTTATATCAATACCCTCCAGTTATTCCTTATAGCCAGTTTATCATTTATTCGTCAGACCAATTTGTCACTAGTTAGATCGATCAATCAATCACTAGCTAAATCATTTCATAGTTAGATCTATCTATCAGATCATATCTTATTAGATCAATCTCCCTGTTTATTTTCCATTCTAAAAATGGAAGTTATGATAAAAAGATTGACAGTAATGCATTTACGCTATTTGCAATTGATGAAATCATTTGTATTTACTGACGTCATACAGAAATTCGAATATTCAAAATGAGCCAATTTCTTGGAGCGCTTTCGATATCGATTAACCATCTGCGATACGATTGAAATACTAATCATTGTTGATTTGAAATTTATTGAAATTCGAATTTGTTTATTTCTTTTTTCTTTCCATTCGTCTTGTTCAAATTGACGGCTAAAAAATTTTCGCAAATTTTGATCAAATAAATATTATTTGATTATTCTCTGTTCTCACGAGCATAACATAGTATGCGTATTTATTTGTCTATTTAATAGTTCGTAAAATGGAACATTCACTAAATTTCAAAATTTTATTTGCGTAATCTATAGAATTTTTCAAAAAGTTTTGTTGATTAAATTTAAAATTCCAATGAAATGTTTACGCCCACTAATGCATGGACCATTCATTAGTGATAGCAAATTTTATGATAATTAATGATTAGCCAATTATGCATTCAGTACATTTACTAAATTAAAATTTATAAACTAAGAAATAATTTAAAGTGGAAATCCGTTTGAATTGTGTTATTCTTATCATTGAAAATGTCTGCAATGATCCCTCGTGGCTTTCATGTTAGTCAGAAAAATATGTAATCAAATATATTTCTGCACATAATTAAAACTCGATTTCAATAAAGATCAAAAATCTTTCTAGAACAGAAATTAAATTATCAATCAATTCTATTACTTCAATATTAATTCATGAGTGAACTGAAATGAATTCACTTATTCAACAAACTCATAAAATTACGTTCGATTTTTTCGTTTGTTTTGTTTGCTTAAAAATAGTAATCGAAACTGAAAAGTTTTATTGTTATTGCTCGTCGAATAAAAGTAATTTATCTTTTTATCGCTAAACATTATAACGATGATAAGAACATAGTGAAGAATGATAGAAAAATAAGTCATTCCTTGGGAAAGATAAGCTATCGCTGAATAATTGAATTTTTATTCGTTACATGAGAGTCTTTAAGAAATAAATCAACGAATTTATTTTTAAAAATTAATTAAAGATTAGATTAAATAGAAAGGAAATACTTTTAAAAGTACGATGAATCATAATTATGCGAAATATAATAAGTAATTGATAATTATTAGTTCGTATACTGGATTAAAAATTCCTTATTAAAATCACATGCAGTGAAAGCATTAAAGCATTTAAAACTTTAAAGAGATAAAAGAAGTGGATTAATTAGATATAATAGTTAATTAAAATGATGGATGTAATATCCGGCACCGAAAATAACAGAAGTTTCAGTTCTGTTAGGTAATAAAACTTTTTTAATGAAATTCAATGCTCTCTTATCTCATCAAAATATTAAAGTAAAGCTAAAATATAAGGAAGGATAGACATTTAAATTTTAAGAAAATCCCGAAAAATTCAGAACAATCAACTTGAATTTCCTTTTTCGTAGTGATTTCAAATAACTACTATTTAATAATTATTATCAAAATTTTTTAAATCAAAAATAAACATACAACTGAAGTTTTGGTACCAATGCAGTTTCTTTTTTCAAATAGGCAAATTATCATGCAAGTTTACTTTAATTCGATGATTAATCACACCACCCATCATTATCATTGATCACTTGAATGAGTCTTCTTGACCTTGCTGGTCACTTTGTCGATATCATAATTTGCTTGAATTAGCCACTTAAAGCATGGAATTAGCAGTGAATGATACATTTATCATTGGAGATTACCATTTAAATGCATCTGTACGAATTTCTTACAGTTCCTTTGGTATTTTAATAGGAAGCTAATTCTCGAGCTTAGCCTCGATAGAATTCATACCTAAAAGTGATCAATGTGCGGAAAGAGTTGTTGTCTACAAGCAATATAATTTTACCCTTCTCTTTCTCTCTCCCTCTTTCTCCCACTCTCTTTCTTTCTACTTCTTCATCAGCCAATAATCAAATCATTTCGTAAGAGCAGGCCATACAAGCTAAGCTAGCCAAAGCAATCAGGCCAGTAGTGCTCGACAACATGGGAAAGCTATGAGGATAGATGTTGACAGGGTATAGCTAAGAACTTCGAAGAGATGCTAACTTAGCCTACGGAAAAAGAACTGAGAAGGGAGGGAAAAGAGTGTTACCGTAACCCGAAGGAAGAATAGATAGAGGAAGTAAATCCAATAAAGATATAATTCATGTTGTCAGCTGAGGTAGTCGTAGTCTGCTTCACCAGTCGTAATTTTGAAGATTGAGTAAAAGGAGGAGGAGAAGTAAATAGACTTGTAAGGCATAGGCCCTTTTCTACCTTCCCCGGTATCCCCCCGTAACCTCTCAACTAAGCCGTTCACCTCTCCTACTCCTTCCCTGATAATAGCTTTAAGGCCATTTTCTCCTTTCTGTGTCCATATTGGCCTGAAACTATTACAGACTTCACGGGAGTGCAACGTGGTGTGCATGTTCTATGTGTATATCATCAACTGTGATCGTATTCCAAGGAAGAAAACCAAGTTATCCCTATCATCATCCCATTTGTCCCAAAATTCATTTACTGTAATTATATAATATCATCATCATTATTATTTTCCTCACCATCATCATCATCACCATTACCACTTCCAAATCCTTCATTATTAAATTTGCTTAACGTGACAGCAATAGCAGTTTACGTCACTCATTATCATCAATCCCCAGCACCATCAATCAGATAATATTGTCAAGGAAAAAAGAAGCCGCAAGCTAACAACATTTATAAATTAAATCTGTGGACTCTCACGAACCACTAACTAAGTAAAGTATAATTCACTAAACTGCTTGCCTCCTCCTTTTTAAACGGTATCTTTTTTGATCGAATGACTAGTGAAGGATTAAGTACCACAACCAACATCCTTAATGGTGCCAGCAGCACCGCTGCAGCTGTTTCCGCCATCACACAGGTATCATTCATATTTTATCACTATTATTATCATTATTTATGGCTGATCATTTAAAACGATTCATTCATTACTTCATCAAGTGTTGCATCAAGTAATTATGCTTAATAAATTTACACATATTAATGATTCCGGATTAATTTATTAAATTAAATCATCAACTTAATTTTTCAACTGACTATCCTAATCTTCTAGCACTGCATGAAATAAATTAGTTATAACGATTATATATCATGCCTTCTTTAAGTTTCTAGAGAACTTTTTGTACAAATGATTAAATCAATTTTGACGGAAATTACAACAATTCAATGATGATTCTTTATTGCTCAATATTAATACAATAAGTATTATATATTTTACTTATTTTCAATCATAATTTTCGCACCTTAACTTGTTAATTAAGCAGGCACGGGAAGTTCAAGCTAAATAAATTTGCTAAAATAAAACTTTTCAGTTTTTTTATTACCTTTCTCAATATATGTATAATATATGTAGTAACAATAATAAAATCATTCAACGTAAATTTAATCGAAGATTTAATCAACCAATCAATATTAAATTAAAAAATCATTGATTAGATCAATTCAAATCTTTTCCAAATAATTAATAAATGAAATTACAACAAGTTTCCAACAGTGTAATTAATCTTTAATTTTACTCTCTCAATAAAAAAAGGAACAAAATAGAAATGTAAATTTCAAGTCAAACCTGATTTTTTGATAATGATTAATTTAAACAGTTGTTTTTGTATTATGATGAGAAGAGGAAAAACTGAATAATATTAGATCGATGTTGAGAGCTACGAGTTGAAATGCCGACAAATGTGATCACTGAATGAATGAAATGTTTTGGATATATGAGTGAATAGCACTTGCAAACTACCGCAACGACAGGCGGATGCGCTAATTTATCATAATTTGCTTGAGCATTAAGCTTTAAGAGAAAGATAGAGAACCTAATTGTTCATCCAACAGAGCAAAATCTTTTCTCTGTCCCTCGTGTATCTTTCTGGTTTCCCCTCTTCATTCCCGTATTATGTCAAACTTCTCTACGTGTTTCCATTTTGTTTATTTTCTAAAGTAATTATGGAAAATTTAATTTAGACGTACACCGTATGAGCCCTCCTTTGTCCTTTTTCCTTTCAATCATTCCTTTCTCATCTTTCATACTCCCGAAATTGGGTAGAAGCATTTCGGGATTCTCGGGATTCACTCTTGCTATTCGATCCTTTATCCACTCAATCTTCTTAATCATTTTACCTTTAAAATAATAGTGAAGTATGATAATATGATATGATAATGGTATAAAATATGATTATTATAATATTAAACAAAATATTATTAGATTAATTTGAATTTAAATTAAATTAATTTAAATAAATTTTAATTGGTGAAGCAAATTTGAATTAAAAACGATTTTTCGTAGAATATCATAGTTTTTTTCGATAAAATTTAGATGAATTTGAAGAAAATTGTTTAGTTAATTTGATATAAGGGTGCAAATATTCAGAAGATATTGATAATATGTTTCTGATATTTCAGTCCTTATAAATTATAATTACTGATAGATTAACTGTTAAATAAGAGATTAGAGATAAGTGTTGACATAGTATCTTATCTTGAAATAAATAATTTTCCATCATACGCATATTTGCAATAAATATAGTCCAAAAATATGATCCAGTTGGTTCAATTATAATTTTTATAATATTTCTCTTCAAACTGTCAGAATTGATAAAATTAAAAGATTTTTGGGAGAGAAATGAAAGAGAAAAATAAAAAGCATTGAAAACTAATTCATTCAATTATCGCAAAATTTTCAGAAATTTTCCTCTACAACTGTATTTGTTTAACAAATTTATCAAATAGTAATTTCATATTTTATTCGTTTATTCAATTGACTGATCGTAAAATTTCCCAAAAACAAAATAAAAGTTTATTTCAGAATTTGCAAAAGCAATTTTTGCAATTTTTTTCCAGCATGCTCTCAACGACTGCAACGTACCTTGTTAGTTTGCAGTTTCAGGAGCAATTAAAGAGTAAAGATTTAGCGCATGCGCTTACCGATTTCCCGTATTATCCGCCGCTCGATGCTTCTGTTTCCAATAGCTTACGACCGATCGGTGATTCTTCTGGTAAAACCTATAAACGGAATGAATTTTCCAAAAACAAATGCTAATTTTTCTCTTCCTTTTACCTTTTTATTTATCATCACTTTTCCTTCAAATATCATTTAAATAATTTAATTTAAAAAAAAAAAGAATTTGAAAAATTTTGCTCTATCATTTGCTTCCAATTGACGATGAGTTATTTGATTGTGGGGTATTAAGCATTAATTGATAGAGTTAATCTTTTATTGTTCAGTGTGCTTTAAAACATCTGCCAATTAGAAATAATCCAACAAATTCTCTCTTATTCTTTCAAGAGGAAAATTCATTTTTTGAATTTTTCGAAAAGCTTAATGGAAATTTTTGTAAAATTTTCAACCCTTCGTAAAATTTTCCTTTTTTAAATTTCAGTAACTTTAGATGGCGCATTCAAAAAAATTAAAGCAGAAAGTAATAGTTGCAGTGCATCATCTGTATTTGCAAACGCTCTTTCTGGTAGCTCTCAAATACCTGCCAGGTAATACTTCCTTCAATTCTGAATTCTTTTCAACCTTCATAAGATCCACATTCTGATAGAAGTATTTGTGTAATGAATAGTTACGGTCATTTTTTGCCGAGAAATTTAATTAAATTCAAAAATTTTGAATTTTGATAGTAATATTATTTGCTTCATTTTAATAAAGGAAAATTGATTGTTATTTAATTCTTTCTATGAATATTACTTTTTTCTAATTTTTATGTAATTAATCAATTGGATTCTTGGTAGTTTAAAGTTATTCAAAATTAGCTTTTCTTTCTTTTAGCGTACGAAGACGACATCGCACGACGTTTACGCAGGAACAGCTAGCGGAGCTCGATGCTGCGTTTCAAAAATCACACTATCCAGATATTTACGTCCGTGAGGAACTTGCTAGGATTACAAAGTTAAATGAAGCGCGAATTCAGGTAGAGATTTTAGATTTGAAAATTTTTGACCATTAGCAATGAAATTCCATTTTAAAAAATATCGAATCAATCAAATAAATTATTTTTTTTCCATTTCAATTCAACTTTGTTCTATAAGCTAAAAATATTTGTTGAAAATAATAATTTGAAGTTATATATTTGCCATACAGTATTCTATTTTGCAGTAGCTAGAAGAATTTTATTCAAACTTTATGAAAAAAGGTGCTACTATAAGAGATTTAAGTATCTTTCTCAAATATCAGAAAATTTTGTGGGATAGCATCATTAATTGTATATCCAGTATCACTTTTAGATCAAGATCAAATTACAATTGAGAAAAGTGATATTGAATGGCAAGTTTAAATAATCATCCAAAACTTTTTTATTTTGACTTTATAGGTACAATTTTTAGAGAATAAATTAACAAACCTTGTTATTATAATCAATAATAAGCACTGTTCTTATCGTGAAATAATTAAGCAATTCAAAATTTTCCAAATTGTATTTTTTTCGCCTTCTCGTCGCTAATCAAACAATCAGCCTCATTGAAAAAAAGAAAACAAAAAAAGGAAGGGTCATTATAGGTCATAATTTGCTACTGACCTGAAATTCTTTTAAACATCTGTATTTCTAATTTTTTGTTTACATTAATTTTGCAAAAGGTTAAATTAAGGAATGGAGAGAATTGATGAAATAGCTAATGAAATGAAGAGGGAAAAGGGTTAGAAAAGAAAAAACGGTATAATTTTGGTATGAGATGAAGAGAAATTGGATGGTTAACATTCTGTACCACTTCAAGCCCATAATTATCAGCTCTTCAGTAAGCTTATTTAATGCAATTAGCTGTAGCAATGAAGCGAACTTATACCCAGCAGGATATCCCAAAACCTTCCCGTTACTCTCCCCCGTTCCCTTCTCTTCTAACCTCATTTCACCTCTCTAAACACTACAGGCACCACCGATTACACCATCTGTACATCAAATTTGAATATCACTACTACTTGGCTTCATCTTTCACCAACAACTAAACACTAACTCTTCTAAAATTTACTTTTACCGCATTTACGATACATTCCAAATGAGGGAAAGGTTACTTGATAGTATGAAATTTTTTAATTATTAATAAAATATATTTGAAATTGTTCAATTAAAAGAAAATTTTATATTAAAAATATATTCGTTAAATATGTGATAAAACTTAATTTAATTATTATTAATTCAAAGGGCAAATATCTTGTCTTTTTTGCACTTTCGTGTTTTGTGATAAAATAGTCACAAAATATTTCTTTGCGATCATTTTTAGCATACGGTGTGATAGAAGCTTAATTATGAAACATTCTCATAGATTAAGCTAATAAAAAATATTTTTAGCTAAAATAGATAAGTGTACAAAAAAGAAATAGTTTAGAATGAAGAGAAAAGGTTTTTGATCATTTCCCATTTCCCTTTGGGACTATCATTCCTTTCCAATTTTCTCGATTAGTTTATTAACATTCAACAAAATAAAATTATCTTCTTATTCCATTGCAATTTTCTCCTTTCATTACTAACTTTTTTCATTTCCTCTTTCTTTCTCCCTAAATTTCACTTCCGCAAATAATCCTCAAAATTTAACCGAACAAAGTAAGTATTTTAGACGGAAAAGCAAATTTAATTAAAAAGTTTTAAAAATAAATTGAGCTTATTACATTTGTTTTTATCAAAAGGATTTATTTTTCTTCAAGAAATCATTTCACGTGATATTTCTAGAAAGAGAAATGTCTGATGAAACTATCGAGATTTCTTTGCAAATGAAAGTTTAAATATCTAACATTGAAATGTTTATTTCAAATATTAAAATATTCTAGATTTTGGGAAATTTTTTCTAATTTTCATTCGTCAGAATTAATAACATTGTAATTAATTGTTTCTGTAAAAAAAAAAAACAAAATAAAGACAGAAGGAAACGGGAAAATTTTTAGCATTCTGTTGCTTTCAATTTATTTTGTATTCAATGAAATATGAATAGCATTGGCCTGAAAATGAAAAAAGGCCAAAGTTCGGCATTGAACTTAATGCTTAAGCCAAATAGCTATTACCGTAATCTGATTGAAAAGAGAGGAACAAAGCTACACATCACACTTTGTATGTATTCTCGTCATTCATTGAATGCATATTAATTGTGACTCCACGCATTCTCTCTCACCCAATTCAGCATTTTTATTTCCGATCAACTTTTCATTCATCTCTCTCTCTCTCTCCCTCTCTCTCTCTTTTTCAATTTTTATTTTTCATCAAGGAAAAGCACATTCATTAGTTCGATCAGATATGCCTTTTAGCCTAGTAAGAAGTAAAGCTTTAAGCGAAGTTAGATTCTAGCAGAGTAAGATAGATTCCAGAAGATTTCTCTCTCCCCCTCTCTCGCTTTCTCTTTCCCTCTCTCTCTCTCTCTTTGTGAAACGAATGCATTGAAAATTGAATTAACTTCCACTTTTCCTTCTACCAATAAAATTGTAAGGCAATTCCAGGAAATGTTATGCAAGAACTTCGATTAGAATTTCTAAATATATGCTAAATAACAATAAAGCAACCGATAATTTCACATTATTTTCGATTCCAATGCTGATTATCAGTAATCATTTTATCAGTATTTTTAACATCATTTATCAATAAATTCCATGCACACATTCCGATACGTCATTTATAATGAATGCTTCATTAATCTGTTAAAATCATTTCATTCAATCTCTTAATTTTTCAAGATCGGCGATATTCGATGGATTGATAACATTTATCATTATCGTATAAATCATTTCTTTGCCAGTAGAATAGAAAGTGAAAATTGATTCAATTAGCACTTATCATTGCTATTTTCGTTGTTATTCTTTTATCAGCGTAATTAGAGAGATTTTAATAAGGTAAATTAAATTCTGCAGTGTCCTGATTGAATTTCACAAATTTCTTTTATTAAATTCCATAGTACTCTAAAGCATATGTTTAGCTTACTACTTTGAAATAACGTAAAACTTATCTAATTTTGTAAAATGAAATAGTTTAAATAAATTATACGATTACAAAACTATAAATATTTGATATCATTATCAGGTTTGGTTTCAAAATAGGCGTGCAAAACATCGCAAGCAGGAAAAGCAACTATCAAAAGCTTTGGTACCACAAACAGTATTTCCGTCGCAAAGTGCCGCAGGTCAAATAATGCGAACACCGATGTATCCCTCCACTGCCTCCATGTCCGCTCGAGCTGCAGCTGATCCTTTTTGGTTAAATCATCTTATCGATAATTTAAATTTTTGCTGAGAGATTGTGATAATATACAATGAAATAAATTTGAAAAAAGGCATGATTAAATAATAACGTTAATTTGACAAAAAACAATCGATAATTTAAGTTATTTCATACCATTACCTCTTTGTAAGTAT
>JABVXU010000695.1:0-25587 GCA_013365365.1 Cruorifilaria tuberocauda
GCAACCGCATTACAGACTTAACAACGGAACTAATACCAGCAGCCACCGTTGCCGATAATAATAATGATCACTCCGATGAACAACATTACTATAAGGCAACGACAACGAGTCGGCATCACCAGCAACATTTTATACATAATGATTACACACCATCTAGTCTTTGTAAGTTCTAATTTCGAGAATCTTTCGAAAATTTGCAGATAAATCCAATCAATGGATAGATTAGGGAAAAATTACTATAGAATGTCTCAAGTCATTCAGTCATCTCGCTTCACTCAGCACATTTGCTATCAAAAATATTTGTTAATGAGAAGAACGCTGATGATATAAAGTATATATTTGAAAAGAAGAACGAATTTTACATTGCTTAGCTTGTTTATGATTAAAATCAAAATGTTTTGTTTTAGTGGAAGACATCAAAAAGCAGAACTGTGCTTTAATATTTACTGCAACTATGGATAGATAATAATAGTAACTAAAAGTTTTATTTCGTATTCCACAAAATATAAAATGAAATTGAGTTGCATTGAAATATACAATAGTAGTCTTTTTTAAATTGCCACCTAATTATATACCTTATTTGATCTCTCTTCCCTATAGACGTTTTAAAGTCAGTCTATGTTTCTGATTTCTACATGATTTGTTTATTCATTCTGTGATAACAGAACGTAATATCTTCTTTTTGTGCAGCAAATCTCCCTTTCTTTTAGTTCTCATATTAAACCTTTTTTAATTTAATTTCTTCTCCGTTTCACTATTGAATTTCGCAAAACAATGCAACGATCTTCTGAACAGTTTAATTTTATTCGAAACTAATTTTTTCGAAGGTAATGTGTTCTTCGAGTGATATAAAATTCCCAAGAGTTAACTATATGTATTTTAGAGTTGCTTGAGGTTCTCAATGTGATGTTTTAACGAGTTTTCACTTTACATTACTGTCCATTTTAGTCATTAAATGTGCAAGAATATCTAACCTTCTGCATAGATATTTCCGCATACATGTAGTGATTATAGATTGATGAAACAATAATAGTAGTTAGGGTGAATAAGTGGATTGTAAATGGAGTGGATAACTACTGAGATAGTAAATTCATTACCATAATGATAAACGCCACAATGGTCTCTGATTTTTATTTGTCATTTTTTAAAATAACTCATTTACACTTCTCGGACTACTCTAATTGTCTTAAAAATTTCTGCACATTTGAATTCTCGAACGAAAACAATTTGTATTTATAAAAGATGGTTGATATCTTCTGGATTTCATAATATCATCATCTTTACGTCAATATCATCATCATGAAGTTTTGTATAGAACAGGAATGGGCTTGAACTATAAAGAGTGAGAATCGATTCTAATTGCTGGAAACCATACTTTAGAATATTATATCAGTGTTTTGAAGTAATAGCAGAAATGTTTTTTGCTGAAGGGAGGAAGATTTGCTTGAGATGGTTGGATATTCTTTAAAAATAGAATTTCTTTTAAAAATACAACTATTTTTTTACGATAGCTTGGGCTTAATTTATGAGCTTTTGAAAATGTTGTCATTTCTTCCATATAATCACAAATCATTAACACGCTCTTTGATTCATCTGGAAGATAATTATCTATGATGCATGGAACATTCATGATATATTCTCCTATATTTATTCTTACTATTATTAACTTTTAAGGTCTGTGTGAACTTCTTTATTCCAGCTCATCAGCAGCAGATGGTGATGAATGCACGAAATGCAACATTAGCTGAAAAATTACCTGGATTACACCGACAGACTTGTCAGTTTATCTGTGCTACTGGAACTAATCATAACGATGGGACAGGTTATTTTGAAATTCATTAAGATTAAATTTTATGATATCTGGATGCTGCAGCTTCGTATTTAAATATCGTGAATTTGACCATAGGAAATATGTTAGCGTTCTGTGCAACGTATCACTAGTAACTGTACATAATAATACGAACATTTTATGCATGTATTCTTGATTTTGGTAAAATATTCAACTTAATTGCGATGAAATTGTGGAAAATCAGTTGCAGGACCATATGGGGTAGTAAACCAACAGTCTATTGGTACTTGTGATTATTTGGACAATAGTTTAAGCAGTAGCGGAAGTGATATCGATAATGTGGTACCATGCTCAAAAGTTGCAAGTTCATTAGTAACAAGCGTAAAACAGCAGGAATCACAGCGCGTGGGCTGTCCGTTTAATAGTGGTACTACTAATGGAATGGACAAAGATATTAATGAGGATGGAACAAAACTGCAGCGGTTTTGCACCAGCTCGCGGAATGTCACCCTACAAGGTTTGTAACTTGCCAAAAGTTTCGTCTGCCAAAAGACTTTGTTTTGTTACTATGAGCACTATTTTTTCCAATTAAAATCGGCAACTTTTCAAAAAGTCGTTACAAACCATCTTTGTTAGAGTAATTTTTCGTACTTGGCTCTTACTAAAGTTTAATAGATGTTTTCAAAATAGTTGAATATTAGATTTCTCCGTTTTTTGTGCCGAGAATTTGAATGGTGGATATTTTCAAGTGTTTATATCGAATTATGGACCCTAATTCCGAATAAGAAAAGCCATATCCATCAATAACTAGTAGAATTAGTTCTTCACAATATTTAAAATTCGTTCTTTTTGGTTTTTTGCATTCATTTTCTATTGTGTCATTTTTCCTTCAATATTTAAATTATTCACTTACGTCGAAAAACTTAGCCTTTATTTTTTGTTCAAGTCATGGAAACTTGACGATTTTTTTTTAATTTTATGCTAACGCATTAATTTAAAAATCAGCTTTTTTCTAATTTTCTCGAATTTTTTCGAAATGATGTTACTTCTAACTTTACATAAAGTTTTAATCAGTGATATAATTTTCGCATACTCGCTCATACTGTTTCATTCTGTTCGTTCTATCGGTTGATTTCATTATATTTAATTCATCCCTATCACAAAACTAAAGCTTCCCAATCTCTGAACCATTTTTATGGCATTATAAAATTGAAAATTAGACTACTGTATAATTTGATGATAAATATCGTTAGAAATAAATATTTATAATCTGCTTGTTAAATAAAACAGTACTAGTTCTTTTTTTGACAAAATCTTTTGATAAAATAAATGATGAAAAATCATTGAGCTTTTGAAGCAATGCGTAAAAAAATTATGAATAAATAAGTTAATGTAGATATCAGTGTTTGGTTGAAGAACAAACAGTGTCGATGCTGTGAGAGAAAATGTTTAAAATCAAATTGTTGTAAATAAAATTCATTTAGTCTTTTTTTTATTCCATCCATATCTTCTCGAAGAAGTTCTATTTTATTCGTAAGATTTTTGGAAATTTATACGGAGAGCAAATTTTTACATATATTTATAACACTCTAATTATTATATATAATCATTATTAAACCAATGCATGCCAAGGTTAAATAGCTAATCATAAATTCGGTCGTAGATTTTTGTTATTGCTTCTTATATATTTTTGTATATAATTCAACTAAATTGTAATATGGATGGACAAGCAAGGGATAGTTTTTCACTCTTTCTGCATAATTAATGAAGCATAGTAATCGACTTTTAAAACAACTGATGAAGCATGGTAAGCAGATAAAAATTCATAGTGTTTTTTGTTATTTTTTAAGCTTTGAATCGCTCTTAACCCTTCAATTATTCTTTATCTCCATCATATTGTTTTGTCAATTGTTAGTGGATTTTGATTATATTATTTTAACTATTTTGCTGAACTTTGATTTCATTTAGTTATTAATTTAAAATCTTCATCTCTTCATTATATTCCTCTCTTCTTTCTCTTATATTCTCTTTCGTTATCACATAAAAAACTGAAGTAGAAAGAGGCGAAGGAAAATACGAAAAAGGCAGAATCATAATGTAGAAGTAATAATAGCATATAATTTTCTGGGAATTCAACGTTATTATTGTTGAATGGCGACATCAAAAATTCGATAAATAACTTCAGAAATCATGAAAGGTATTCCAGTCTCATTTTATTCTGAAGCTGTTCAGCTTGGCTAAGTCGATGGTTTGAAATTCGAGACTGAAAACATGAATATTGCTTACTGTTTGTCCTCTATGATACTGGCCTATTTTATGCTATTTTATTTACACTTGATATCTTCCATTATAAACCCGTTGTACATAGTTGGTTTTTTTATTGCAGTTCGAATTTAGATGGATAATGATAATTGAAATACAGACATATAATCTCATCCATGGAGATTAATATTAAATAGGATTTGTTTGACCAAGATAAGTTTCCTTTCATCACGGCATCGTTCAATTTTCCCACAGTTATTATTTTCGCATTAATTCTTCAAAATATTCTGCTTTCCTAAAGAAATCTCTGCTAATTCAATACTTCCGAATATATTTCCTGAAGTTTTAAAGATTTACTTTCCGGTTTTTTTCGAAATTGTGTAATATTTTTCATAAAAATATGTAATATTTTTAGGTACGTTAGGAGAGAATGATTCGATAATAGCGGGTCAGCGAACTTATTTGCTTGGTAGTACCAGTAACAACAGAAATAGTAGTAATGGCAACGGGAGGCAAGTGAATACAATGAATATGTCAAAAAATTATGGTATCCCAGCGGGGAATAACTATCAACAGCATCAGCATTATGTACCTATGCGATCATCATTCAGGTTAGCACATATTGACCGTGAATCCTATCTCACTGTGTGAGTAGCAAAGAGTGAGTAATTGGATATGTTCTCAGAAGCATCAAGCAATCGAAAAATTAATGCTCTGATCCAAGTAGCTACTACTGCTTGTTAAATTTGAAAATGAGACAAGTTCGATTCCATTCAAGCAGTGGTCAGATGACTCGATGATGAGTTTAATAAGTCTAAAAAAAGAAAAAGATGTTTTTAATATGTAAGACTTTCTTTATTATTGTTGTAATCCTTCATTCCTCTTCACTATAGTTCTTACAGTAATAAATAATAAATATAATAAATAGCGCTAATTTTATGCATTTCGTAGGGTAGCAAAACAGCTGAGCCACAGCATCTATGGGCTGAGAAGATGAGTAAAGCATAATGCAAAGGGAAAAATTTTTGTGAAAATCATCGTTGTTTAATGTTTTTATAAAGTACAACACTGTAAGATGTCCCTTCTTCTCTCTTTCTTTCTCAGTCGGCATAACAATATTGTTTACATTTCGATTTATATTTTTTGAACTGATATCCCTTTCTTGCTTAGCTTTGAATGTTTTTCTAATTTTCGTCCTTACTTGTTTCGTGAAATTGCTGCTTTCGTTATCACGTTAATTTGTTGTTGCAGCTTGGGTGTTTCAATAATAATAAGTTCTAAAATGATTCGAAAATTAATTTCGAACTGGTTTTTTTATCAGTACATCGATTTAAAGGAGGAAAAGAAGAGGATGCATGTAGGCGATCGCTTTTCCAAAAACTGAGGAACTGATATTTATAATATAAACCGGAATAGTCAAAGTTATAGAACAGAATAGAAATTTTAAGAAAGAGGAATAACTGTGATGTAGTTTTTTAACTAGAATTACAATGCCTTTTGTTTGTAGATCGTCAAGTACAACTGAACGAAAATCAAATCGTTCGTCATCCAAAAAGGAACCAATGGATCCGAAAAATGTTGAGGAAGAAGTAGCTAGGTGCGTTACTATGATTTTTATTTCGATCCGTAAATTAAGCTTATGGATTTGAATTACTAAAACTTATCAGAACTGCTTCTCTACAGCTGTTTTTGGTTTTTTTTGTTATGGCCTGGAATACGGACATGAGAAATATCACGAAAGTTCTTTACATCAAAAAAACAAACTTCTTTCAGAAATGTTTCACAGATCCTGAGCGCATCACTGAATCAGAAGTCATCAGGTTTTTCATTCATCCTTTAGAAAATCCCTTAATTAGTAATTTATTATTAGATATTTGTCATCTTCTATCTAAAATTTTGAGTAAATCATTATTTAAATTATAAAAATATTAGCCATCTAGATTTAGGGAGGTAAAATCTACACGTTTTTAATACCCAACAACATCCATTTAAATTCATGCAGTTTTAATTATCCTGATTTTTACTGGAAATTGTGCTGAACTTAAAAGTAGCTGTATTGAGTACAAAAATTGAGTTAAAGAAGAAAAAGTTGATAAATTAGTCACCAATTTTGAAATATTGGAGAATTTGGAAAAATAGTGAGAGAAAGGATGGGAACATGAATTACTGAGAAAAATATTAATCAATTATATCAATGACATAGTTGTTTATTTGATCTTATTTATTGTGTATTTTCCTAATTTTTTTCACTGTATATTCTGTTTCATGACTGCACCGCGTTTCTATACAATTGTTTTTATTTACAAGAAAATTTTTTCGTTAAACATTTTCCATGATTTGCTCTACATTTTTATGAGAACATTTCTTGTCTTTTTTATCAAAATTGCGACTGTAGGTTTTACATCAACAACAAGTGGATCGAGTGGGCAATCATCCAGTAGCACCACAGGTACCTCAGCTCCTTCAACAGCACCTAAGAAATCATTTACTTGTGTTGATTGTCACAAAACTGTAAGTACTTCTCGCAATTTACAACGTCATCGAATGTCCTGCAAATTGGCGCAAGCATCATCAAACCCTGGGAAATCAATGACATCAGGACAACTTCAAGCAACCGTTATCACTGTACCTTTAAATTCTACACAGGTTGGTTTCCCTTAACATTCCTGATGGAGAAAACTACTGAAGGAGAATTATGAAATGAAATATGAACACACTCGATCTAACGATGTATTAAGCATAAGTATAAGGTATTTTGAGATATCTAATTTAACCAATTTAATTAACATAGAGATCTATATTTGATATTTCATGGTATTTTAGTGACTCACATTGATTTTTTAAATCTTATTTCAAGATTAATGGATTATCAAATACATATTCGGCTGATCCAAAGAGTATAAGGACTGCGACGACGAGTTCGGTTTCGTCATCAGGAATAGTACCAGTATCAAACGT
Organism: Cruorifilaria tuberocauda; assembly: GCA_013365365.1. Taxonomy (NCBI): domain Eukaryota; kingdom Metazoa; phylum Nematoda; class Chromadorea; order Rhabditida; family Onchocercidae; genus Cruorifilaria; species Cruorifilaria tuberocauda. The sequence goes on from JABVXU010000695.1 coordinate 7,010, forward strand.
TCCCATATCTTATAATAATTTAGTTACATCAGTTGCTGATACCGTTGATGTATCATCGGTTAATTGTCAACGAACAACACAAATTTACAGCAGCACATCAGAGATAACTGTTTCTGATGAAAGGTTTTGTTTTTTAGCCTTTTCACTTGCAGATACCGAATTAAATTAACACATTGTGAAGAACATTGTCGTTTTTTATCTTCAAAAATCCTCTAGAGCGTTAGCGAAAAGTTTTTTTAATATTATTTCTACAGATCTATGCATTGTATGAGACTTTTAATGAAATGTTTAAAATATTTTCAAATAGGCGTTTGTCTGCCTCTATGAAATTAACTGAGATAGGTATGAGTGCGAGGTATGATTGATACTGAGGGTCCAATATGATGCTGATTTTTTTTTTCCAACCGAAATTTCATATCAAAGAAGGATTGTTTAGATTGAGACCGGTATGTGAAGATTCATATCTAGACAAGGCAGTAGCAGAGATGACACGAAATGGTGATTTGAATACAGTGAATGCTGGAAGGTATACTTTTTTATGCTACTCAAACTCTAATGCGTAAATTACTTTGTTTTAAGTGATGTTCAAGTAGAAACACTGTTTAAGTTTGGACAAGCATATCGTATTGTGAAATGCTAGGGGCATTAATTACAAAATGGCTAATACAGATAATGCGGTTAGCGAAATATGTATGTTGTTATAGTACTTTATTAACAGAGAACTTTGGTTAAATTAGTGGAAGCAGTAAAGGGTTCTGTGTTGAAGATCTTGGGTGACTTTGCATGCCTAATCCGATAAATTCTATTCAGTTTGAATTGTTTTTTCGAATGATTCCAGAAAAAGATAATTAATGTTAAAAATGCTTGAACTTTTGACTTGCAAGAATTAAATGAAAGAATTTATTCGTTGCTTGTTGAAGTAGATAGTAGCGAATAGCAACAGCAGTTGGAATTCAAACTTTTAGAGTAGGAAGAAAAATTGAGAACAAAGATCAATATTGGCTCAAAAGGGATGCTAGTGTATTTTTCGTGGTTTTGTATAGTTTGATGATCACTATTATTCTTTTCATTTAATACGTTTTTTTGCTTGAATGGATTAATAAATCTTTTTCATTCTGCTCTTGAAAAATTTTCGTTTTTTCGAAATAAAATAATAGTTTGAATTTCCTAATTTGAAATTCAGTTTTTCTTTTCTTAAAGTTCATAGAAAAGTTTTATGAATTCAAAAGTAGAGAAGGAATCATTACTTGAGAATCAATACTATTTTATAGACGCGACCATTCTGTTCAAATTCTTGACATATTTTCAGGAGTAACTGTTTAGATTCTAAATAGGGGAGGATATTGAAGATTGTGGAATGCTTCTGCCACTTACTATTGTTTGTGTATTCCTGAAAGTGTTTATGATTTATGATCTTAGCTTGATTTGTCATACAACTTTATAGGAATATGTTTTAGACTGGCTTCAAGTTTGTTGGATGAAGACGACCATACGTTTTCAACGATATCCTTGCCAGCAGCTATCACAATAGATGATTGTCGAACATTCCAATCGCCTGTCCAAACATCTTCGAACAATGAACCAATCAGTCTCCTTACGTACACACAACAGTCAACGCAAATCAAAAGAACAGTATGTTTCTGTACAAATGTTATCAGCGGGTTCATCAGTAAATCCATACAGGATGTTGAGGTGAAATTCAAATATCAAATATCCGAAATAGTATGAATATCATGGAGTGATTTCGTGTGGTTTAATTTACATCAATGCATTATTTTTATAAATGGTAGTAATATAGCTTTTTTTCTCAGGGCATATCCATGCAATTATACCGATGCGAGTCATGCAAAAAAACGGTTAGTTCGGGCAGAAGTTTAAAAAGGCATCGTAGCACTTGCAAACAGTTCCAGCTTGAATATGGACAATTGAAACAAAAGTCAACTGATAACATGAGTTCCACAGGAGATTCTAGAAGGTTAGATGATTCAATAAAAAAAAATTTGCTTTCTCGTGCGAAGAATAGAAGACTTATAGTATGTTTTCTGGTAGATTCTCAAATTCAAAGCTATGAAGGCAGGATTAATCTCCAATTTAGATTATTAGAAATGATATGAATCCTAATAAATATGTCTGTTCGTTTTGGGAAAAAGATCACAAAAATTGTACGTTCTTTTTCCTACTCAGAAGTTTTCTAAGAAGTTTGAATTCTAAAGCAGTATGTCTTACCACCTTCAGACTGAAAATGTTTTTATGCTGGTAGTCAACAGTTGGTGCATTAATTTCAATGTATGATTTAAAAAGAAATTCTTAAATAATGGTTATCACATATATTCTTTATTAACAAATGAAAGATTTTATTGGAATTTTTGGAATAAATTGTTTTTTCTTATGTTAGTTGTTGAATTTTGCGCTCAACATAAACTCTGAATGCTCCTTTATCTTTTTAATACAAATAATATAATTAACACTGTGATACATGTAAATTGTGCTTTACATTTTCAGTTTTTTTGTATTTGTCGCTGTTGGTCAGTGTTGCATTTCAGCAGTGCCATTCTTTCAGTGAATCACTTTTATTGAATTCATCGATATCTGCATTACCATCTGCAGAGGAACAGCTTTTGCTGCAGCGACAGTCTCTTCCATGTATCGTTACCGAATTACCTGTCGTTAATGGTGTTGTTTCATCCGCTTCCTGCAGTGTTTCGACTCAGTCAGTTCAGGTCACCAGGTCTGTTGCTTATGCATTTGTAGATTTTTTTAGTTCGATTTTTCCTTCAAATTACTTTTGTGAATGCTTAGTTGATTCCCAACTTTTGGAAAGTTTTACCAAGCATTTGAACTTGGTAGCAAGACAGTAAGGGAGTGTTTATTGTTTAAATTTCCTCTTGCCTATTAATTTAATTGTTAAAAAAAGGTGAAGATCATGGAAGTGCTATGGAGTTAGAGCTCCTATAGTTAATCAGTTTGACACATTCCGTTTTTTTTTGCTGCTTTTATTTGTTAGAGGTCTTGAGATTTTCCTATCAACAGAGAACAATATGGTTATGAATCGGTTTCGCTGTAATTTTAATTGGTTTAGCGTGGAAAGTGGTGAAATACAGAATCGAACAAATAGTAATGATACAGTAGCGGCTGGCACGTCTGCTAGTATATATGTTTGTGAGGATTGTAACCGAGTTTTATGTAGTGCATCAAATCTAAAGCGACATCGCGCGACTTGCAGAGCGGCTTCCATATTCAAGTAAATTTTGCTATTCATCTATTTGATTTTCAGTGAAATTCACAACGATCTGCCTTCATTAGTAAAGCTCGAATCATTAAGGAGGTTCTTTTCATTTTACAATTTTACCAGTATTATCTGTTTCAATTGTTGTTGATGAAAAGAATATCTGAAATTCATCACTGTAGCAGCGCGAAAAATATAATATACTTGTTGGACAGTTTAAGTAGTTTTGCCTTTTGAATCATACTATATAATAACCATTCATACTGACATAGTTTAGTACTATATTTTCTAAAACTTTGGAATCATATATAAGGAGTTCTGTTATTTAATTTTTGTTGTTGAGCAATGCTTTTTTGCAGATCTGGAAACGCTAAACTTCAAGAATCAGCCTCTGTTCTGACGACTTCACTGAGCGCTATACAACCGCCTAAGAAGGATTACGAATACGAGAACGACGATCAAGTTGATGATCATGAACGTTCAACGCTTGATCGTTCATGTGCTTCTTCATCGCTTGCTGTAACGAAAGAGGCAATGCCAGAAAGTGTTCTTATAACTGCAGCAACCGTTGACACTGCTACACACTCTAGTTCAATTCCAAATGCAGTACATCAGCAATCGAGTAGTGATGCGTCTGTTACTTATATCACATACGATGCCGCTAATGTAACGTCACTACAGCAGCAGCAACAACAAATAAAGACGGAAATGCAGCCAATTTTGCAATTGGAATCGTTGAAAGTTGGCGCTGCTAAAGCTAAACCATGGGTGGTTTTTCTTTTATGTAAAATTTGAGATTTATTTTGCATATTATTTGCAAACATTTGTAATTTTTGTTTTCTGCGAGGTTTTTCCACGCTTTCAATATCTAAATTAGTCTACTCTTTCTTGAAGATCTCCTTATTTAAATTTGATGACTTGTACTATAGTAACAATTTGTCTTTTTGAAGATAACTGTTGGCGAACATCTGAAAGCACGCCACAATCAACGTGTCATCCAGCAGCGACAACAACAGCAGCAACAGCAAATAATAGGAATGCAACGACAACGTGAATCAGCTGTACCTTATGTACCGGAAACAATGGATGCTTATTCGCAAGCAATAACAGTACCGATTGCTTATGCCGACAACACTATTTCAGCTCGGTTGAGGCAACAAATTCCGGACTCTATGTTGACGTACAGTGAGAATAGTGTCGGTAGTGGTGACCAATCATCAAATCAGTTAAATTTGAAGCATAAGTTAGTTGATCTACCTATTGAATTTTAGTAGTAGGCTTTTTTCCCACCGAACGAATTATTGGAAACAACGAAAGCACCATTCGTAAATTAAGGATCATCATCTCTGCAGCATATATTTCCATTAGTTGGAACTTGGATTGAAAAATCAATTAAAGTTGGATGAAAAAGTCTAAAACCGAATCCTAGCATTCTAGAAATATAAAATTGTATAATCATTGGATTTTAAGGATTTATAAAGCATACATATTTAATTTTTTTGTAAAACGAGACATAGAGGTCGTATATATTCTGTGTCATAAGGAGACACTTATTTTTTGTTGCATAGCATGATTTATATTCAGAGAGACTGCATTTTGAGGGAATCCTTTTAGTGCTGCAAGACAGCTGTCTTATTATACTACAAGAGTGCATTATGATGGTGACAGTGGTATTATCACTTGTGACACTTACGATCAACAACAGCAAAGAAGGAACAGTTTTAAATTGGAAGAGCCGATACTGAGGTAATTTGAGAAATGGGATTTTTTAACCCTTTCCATTTTTTTCAAATAGATTTTAAAAATCGAATTTGTTTTTGAGAGGGAGGGATTTTATAGCTAAAATATAAAATTCTTTTAGTGCATTGATAATAAGTTACCGCAACGAGTAACATTGCAGTCCGCAAGATACATCTGCACGTGCCTCAGCACCACCAATTCTAACAACTTCCACTACTCCAACCAACTATTCTGGTGGGAGACAAGCACAGTTATCAAAAAATGAGAAATGTGAAGCTCGGCCATTGGCAAGTATTATCACCACTGCACCACTCTCCACGTTTGTTATCACAATTACTGTTTGATTCGCTAACTAGATAGTTCTTTAATTTCATAGACTCAAGAGATGTGAATTTACTTAGTAACAAGTGTAATAGATAAAATGTGGATACGAGTTTGCTGGAAGCTGAGAAAGAAGTTTTAAAGATTGGAGTGCTAGGGTTTATGATGGGAGATGAACTTTTATATCAAAAAAACTTTTTTTTTGAATTCAAGGTCATGCTCTGCAACTGATTCAAATCAGTCCCAACAGCAACAGAGCACAAATTCCGCAGTGTTCACTACACCTGCGGTACGAGGCACTGTGCAGTCGCAACAAACATCTCCATCGGCTTCATCAACAGCATCATGTCGAAACAGTGAAAACATGTCATCTGTTTCAACTGATAATTACCGTTATGAATGCCCTGAATGCCAGAAAACGTAAGCTCCATCCATCTGTATGTTGCGTCGTGTCATGTGACTTGAAGTTATGTTTGTATTATATGTTTCTTGTTTGTTGAATACTATGGGTAAATTCTGGCACCTGATCACTTAGAAATTGAATTTTTTTTCGATATTTCAACAGTTTTGAGCAGAGGATTGGTAATATAATTGGAAATGAGCAACGTGCACTCTCTATTAAGTGCTTTTTTCTGTTTTCGTTCGAACGAACTGTTTTTTAATAGCTCGAATTTTGAAGATGCGATTAGTCAATCGATTGATCGATCGGACAGTTGCTCAGTTGAGCATGCCAGACGAGTTGTTGCTCAATCTGTGTAAAAATTTTGCTGCAAATCTTCGCATTTTATTTTCTATGGTCGTGGTGTACTGTAGCCTTTCTTCTTTCTCCTGCGCTCCAAGTTTCAACTTTTGAAGTTCACTTTTTGATACTTTCACTGTGCATTAAATTGTGTATTTAGGTTTAAGGATATATGGAGATTATATGGATTATATGGAAATATATTAACTAGTTAAATAAGGGATTCTAGTTGGCAAGTGGATTAGGCGAATGGTTTAAAATTGGAAATAATCTTTACTTATCATATCCCACCATAGTGTTTGATTACCCTCCTCATCCCATCTTATCATTTCGATTTTTGAAGATGTGAGCTACTACCAGTATAGGATGGAAAAGAAATCTTACAGTATATTCTGTTGTAGACCGATTAAATTTGCCTGCATGCATATCAATTCGATATATGTTCGATAAGTTGCACATCACGAGCATTATATGTTATGTATTAATTTTAAGCATCTTATTTATCGATTTTTCTATAGTTCCATGATTTGTTCTCAATCTTACGTATCTATCACTTTAAATCCCCAGACTAAGTTGTAACTTTTTGTTAAGCAGTTTTTCACTCTTTGTCATTTTACCTTTATTCAATTATGCTTAAGTGTCGGTTTTGGGTGGTTTTTTACTTGTAGTTTCGTATGAAGAATAATTTTGCAGTTTCCGCGACAAAGAATTTTCTCAGTTTCATGTTAGAAAATATTGTTTTTTTTTCTTCATGTAATTTATAATTAATTAATTTTCAAATAATTCAGGTTTTTTTTAGTTATTCGTGTCGAAAAAACGTAAAAAGACATCGTATAGCAGTCCATAAGTTAACACCTGAAGAAGTAGCCAAGATTGAGCCTTTACGAGTATTACTTACAAATGATAGTGAACATAAGCAGCGACAGCACCAGCATCAACAGCAGCGACAACTGCGATTACTTCAAACTACCGAATTAAAGAGTGTGAAGAGGTATTAACTTTTCCTACAATTACTTCTTATCTGGATTGTTATTGTTATTGAGTTTCCATGATCCTAAGTTTTAATTTTTTGAACAATGGTTTATTAGAAGTTTAGCTGAATTGAAGTTTATTTGAAGAAGAGAAGATTTGTTTGAAGGTTTTTCATATTTTTTTGCCATTGATATCTTTTTCCTAACCTGGGCAGCTTTCTTTTTCCAAAATTTTTTCTCCATTTTGAAGCTGCATTATATTTCGAATTCTCCAAACTAATTGTAATGATACGAAGAAATAGCTTTGTTCTCTCTTAATTTTGTTATATATTATTTCCGACTGGTCTTGGACTAAGGAAGATTGAGCAGCATAAACAGGTATGTCTTTCTACTTCAGAAAACTTTTTTTTGCAGTACGAAACTGTCAAATGAAAAATCAGATATGCAGCAACAACAGCAGCTTTCTTCCGATTTTGGAAACTGTGCAACTCATTTGGTGCCAAATGTTATGCTATCACAGCAATTACATCTTCAACTATCACGGCGACAGGAGCAGCTTCATCAACGTCAACTGCAATCACAACTACAGCTTCAGCAAGCACAACTTCAGGAACAGCAGCAGATTATATCAGGATCTGATCACTGTAGAGATTCTGCAGCAGTGTCATCAGTAATACCTGCAAGCACCTTGCATTACACGACATCTTGCATTACACCTATACCACAACCAACATCACAGAATATTGCTGAATATCGATTAAGCGAAGAGGAGGGTGCACAGCTGGCTGAAATTGAAGAAAATTTAAAGCGATCCGCAGAATACAAATTGGTAATTTTCTATTTCTATATTTTCTATTTTCTACTTTATACATCTGAAAACTGTCTCATGCGGTAGCTTACAGTTTAGATTTTAAAGAAGAGTATTTTAATGCATAAATTCTGATTTTAAGAATAAGTCCTTATTCGATCATTAGTCTGAATATCATTTTCTTATCTGGTTTCATTGAAAATGTGAAGAACCAGATGGAAGAAGTATAAGCTCCTGAAACTATTACAGGTGCTATTTAACAGAAATCTTGTTTCGAATTAAAATATTATAGACCGAAGCAGACAGTGAATCGGATAACAGAAGACCAGTGGCTGAATTAGCAGAAGCTGATACAACTTTTCATGAGGAATATGAAGACAGTACTAGGTAAACGCATTATAATAGTTTACCAGTTTTTATAACTATGAAATCTTATCGAAGCAATAGTATTCTACGAATTCTAATTAGTCATATTTTCTCCATACAGTTTTCGAACTATAGCGTACTCAGATGTGTTTTATTATATGTGTCAATAATGTGAAATAAAGCCATATTTCAAGTCTTGGACTACAGCATAATCGGACTGAGATCAAATAAATAAGGATATGGATAAATCATCCTTGTTTTTAGTCGGTTGCATCCATCACATCCACCATCGCTGTCATCGAATGGCGGGGTTGTTTCACCACCGTCAAATCCTCCTTCAAACAGTTCAGTTTCATCCAACTACCCGATCACAAGTCCTGTGGTCAGTATTTTTATTTTTCCAAATAATCCATCTTCTCTCTTGCGCAAATAATCCACCTTCTCAGAGATGTAAAAACTCCCCACGGATTTAAGGCTACTGCAAAACATGATTTTATGATCTATGCTTTCATTTAATAGGTAGAGTGAGAGTTAATATTTACAAAATAGAAAAGGTTTGCAGGCGGTAGGTTTTATATTAAATTATTTTGAGCAGTGTTTTGCAATTAATATTATTAAACACTGTTCGAAGCTAAGAATGAGGTTTTATAAGCTCTTAGTTCGAATTTTGATAAGGAATTCCATTTAAAGAGAATTTAAATATGAATATCGAGAATTTCTATTCAAAATCCATATTTGAATTATAGGCATAATAAATAAATTCATTTTGCTTAGTGCATATATTTCAATGGAATGAATGATTTATGATCTTAAGTATTGTCAAAATTCTTATTTTTTTCAATTTTGCAAATTTTTAGGCTCCTCAGGAAAGTGTTGGTTTTGCGGCACAATTACCGCCTATTAAAGCACCGCCTCCATTGTCACCACCTAACTCCTCACAGCAGATGGCAGTTCGGGGAGTTTATCAACAATCGCAGTCGCGTATTTCATCAAATGAGGGTTAGATATGAACAATTTCATGTTTTGTCGCTTATTGCTCTGTAAAAGGTATCCGTAAAGCCTCTAAAATCCGCGTTGAAAATCACTAGTTTGATTTGTTGTGTGATAATTTAATTTTAATGAATTAGTTAGTTCAATATTTGTTAATGAATTCTATTAGGTCAAACACCAAACCCAGTATCTGTTGGTGGTACTGTTTTGTTCACAAAACCAGCAAACACTGTTCGGTCGCAATACCCTCCGTCCACTAAATCTCTCTCAATCCGAAATTATTTTCACTCATCAGTGAAGCAAAAACAACACATCTGCGTTGATTGTAATAGGTTAGTTTTTATTCTTTATGCCGCTATATAAGACAATTTTTTGTCTTTTGGAAAATTTAGTTTCCACATGAGCAAGCATTTGATGGATTTGTTGGTGAGGAAATGGTCATTTCAAACATCGCTGTAGATGGATGAAATTCACGAGTTCACATTTTTCACGAGCTTCTCTCTCTGTATCCTTCTCATCCATTTAGGAATATTTCGCCAACATTATTATTCATTACATAGTTTTGTTAGATATATATCAAAATATTCTTATTGCTTGAATTACAATTTATATGTGTATCTTGTCGACGAGAAAATTGCCAGTGCTCAAATGCATTCAGAATGTCTATAGAACAGGCATTCATTGCAATCTAGCTGTTGTTTGCTTGCATAATTTAAATTATCGTGTTATTAATTTAAGGGCGCTTTCATCCGATTATTCGCTTAAGCGACATCGTTCGACATGTGTTGAAGCGAAAGCTGCAGCCGCAGCGAAAGCAATGCATACCGCAACTTCTGGTGTAGATGCGCGCAATGATGAATGGTAGTTAAGATTTACAGCATAAATTTACTTAGCTTACATACAAGAAAATCCTCTCGACAGAAATATTTTGATTTTTATCTGTAATACTTTTCGTCGAGCGTAAAACATGTTTTATTAACAAAATTTTGATTATCACACATTTCATTTTTTTTTTATCTGCTTCAGTACAGTTTTGTTCATTTAGCACAAAAGCACTGCAGGAGCACTATAGTGACTCCGGTAATTCAAGATCATCTTCGATGCATCCAAACGAACCGATAATAAAAGAGCCTTCAGTAATTTTTGCAATCACTGCATATTTTTCAAATAGCAATCCTTGATAAAACAATTCATACTTTTCATTTAGCGGTAGAATAAAGTATCTTTTTAAAATATTTCTGTTTTAAATGAATGTTAGCAGGTAACGCTGTGTCAATTCATTTTAAATCATTGTTTTGTAAAAAATTGACTTAAAAAACTTCATGTTTTATTTCCTAGTGTATCAACGCGTCATGCTACGGACCGAGCGATTCAGAATTACGGGTGTCGCAGCAGTTTACACAGGTGTCTGCAAAGGTTGCTTTCTTGCTTGACCTGTTGTTCTGACCTGTTTTTTTGAATCAGTATTTAAAATTCATAATTAAGCTCATTTTTCAGAATACCGATGTAATATTGCCTCAGACATATTCTTCATATGACGAAGATGCAGATAATGGTGTACTTTGTCGAGTTTGTGATTGCTGGTTACCTGGGCAACGAGAATTTGATCGCCATTGTGATGAATTGCATCCAGTTGCCGCTGATCCAGACAGTACAACCGTTCCCCAAACGTTAATACTTATTTGCCATTTGTATGAGTCGTAATCCATGATTTTTAGTGACAATCACATAAATACTTTCAGCACTAACTGTTTTACTATGTCAAACACAGTGCACATAAAAATTTGAATCATATCAAAAAAGAAAGTTCGCTTTCTAAACCAAAGTGACTTCTTATCTACTGTAGGTTTGAACAGACGTCATTGCCTGGATCAGTAATGTTGAGTACGGCGATTTCATCGGAAGTAAATTTGAATTCGTCTAGTCCATACGCTATTGCTGCTGCAAATCGGAAGCGGGTGTCTTCAGATCCCCTTGAATCCGGAAGCTATTTTAGCACTAAAAGTGGACGACACTTATGTCAGGTACCAAAACGATTTCTTGTCTGTTGCATTTGAAGAATTGCAGAAATTAATGCACATTTCAAAATGTTTTAAACAATCAGAAGGGGTCAGATGTTTCAGGTTTTTTTAGTACTGTTATATAGTTTCAGACTTGTGGGAAATATTATTCGTCAGAATGGAATTTGGAAAGGCATCGACGAGAAAGTTGTCCACTTCATATGAAACGGTTAAAAAGCATTGCTGATGAGAAAACGAGGTAGGAAAGTAGTTATGAGCATGTAATTTTTTTAGAATTTGATAGTCAAAGAATAGTTGAGCCAGTCAGACATAATTTAGTTCAAATATTTATATTGCTTTATCAAATTGCAGAGCGCTGACTACCATTTTATGAAGTCTGAAATATGTTTTGTTGCGGCACCAATTTCAGCGATAAATAGTGCGATCGTCAATTCATTACATATAATAATTGTTGTGAAATTTAAAGAAGCGTGAAATGAATAATAGAATGAAATTTCTCTCTGTGTGAACTTTCAGACCTTTCAGTTATGAATCAGAGAAGTTTAATCTTTAATAAATTAATGAATCGATGATTTATTATTGTTTAAGGTTGGCAAAATTGGAACCAGTGGACTTGTTGCAATTTCAGACAACTGTAAGTACCAAATGGGTGGATGATTGCGCTTTGATTGTCGGTGAATCTCGAATTGGTGTTCCAAGAGCGGTAAATTTGCATTCTAGCAAGTCTATTATGAAAAATACTCATAAGACGTCAATAATGCCAAAAAAAATGGTAGCTTTTTTGCAAGTTTTGTAAAGCTGGAAGTGTGGTGAGTCTGGATTAAAGTAGAAAACAAAGGTATCAGGTGTAAATAGTATGTTATATTAGCGATTTTTTACTTGCCGAAATGCAAAAAGAATTGATAATTACATTGCTTTCTTAAATTCAAACATTTAATATTTTTATTTTAGATGCTGTCAAGTGCTTCAACATATTTCTCATCCTTGTTTCAATATTATGAAAATCACAGCGATGTTCCATTGCCGGTCCCTGTTGATCCCATCGCATTTCATCAAGCTATAGAAGCATTTAAGGGACGAATACAACTTGACGGTATTCATTTAAATCCTTATTGATTCCTGCCGGTGGTTTCTTTGCATTATCAGTGTGATATGGTAATAATATTTTTTCTTGAAATTCTCCATTTTTAAGTTTTATATTAAAATAGATTTCTTTAGGCAAAAATATTGATGGTATATTATTTATGGCAGATAAGTTCAAAATTAAACCGCTTTATGATCGATGCGAACGTTTTATCGCTGAAAAGGTAAACTTGGATGTTCATTTCCTCAACATTTTAATTTTTGATTCATTTTAATGAAGTTGCTGTATCATTGGATTCATCCATATATGTAAATTGATATTCTTAACTCAGTTCATTTGAGTACACCTCTCCCCGAGTATCCCCAGTTTTGATATTGAAAAAGTAGTGATGGAAAAACTGGGAATTTGAAATAAGTATGCTAGCTGTGTAATTCAGCAGCTATCTTTGTTTACAGTTCAACGAACTTTATTGATTCTGCGAACGTGGTCGTTAGGTGTATGATACGTTAGAGGCAAATTTAAATGTTTGGATTACTTCAGTTGCCTTCATCATCAGTGATGCATGCAATCCGACTGGCGGAGCAGTATCGAATGCCTGAAATAAAACAAGCACTGTTCGACTCGATTTCTATAGATGTATTTCGTAGTCTTGCAGCAGATGAAGATTATCGGCAGATGGGTGCAGAGCTGAAAGCTGAACTTTTGGAAAAATGGGGTACTTTCTTATAAGCGGGAGTTCCTATTTTATTCATGTTGTCTCAGGTTTTACACTTTGTACAATTACTTTACCATCATTTTTTATGTTTTCCGTAAGGTTTCCTCCGTCGATTTTTGTAATTCATTTTATGTTCAGTATATCTTATATTTTGAGATAACTTTAATTTGAAAAGAGTAGAATATAAATTTTGAATTATGTGAACTTCAATTTATGTTAATTAATATTACAATGAAAGTATTAAGCAGTGGTGCTTAATCTGTGCTGTACAATTTTCTCTTTTCTGAAGATAATCTTTTTAATGTGTAGTCTTCAGGATTTTTAAAAAAGTAAGGTAGTTGTTCTGAGTGCGCTCGTTGTTGAAACTTTTTTTATTTGGTATTTAAGGTTTACTTCCATTTTTCGGATCTTTCTTGGTAGATGAGTGACATTATATTATTTTGGGTTGTAATTGAATTTGCCTTTTAATTCGAAGTATCAATCTGAACAGGAGCAATTATTGATGGAACTGTAGTTGACCGTTGCAAAAATTAGTTTTTGTGGATTGAAATTTTTTTTTAAAGAAATTAGCAACATATCAATATTCTGGTAATAGCTTATTACAGCGTTGGTTAGAAATGATTTCACTTTTCATTGAGAAGATTATGTATAATTTCATATATTTAAAACTAATATTTTTAAACCTCATCAGTCGGATTTTTCTAAAAAACCTAGCAATTAGTGAAATTTTATTCAACCTTTCAAAGGGGTAACTAAATAGGAGGGACGAGACATAAGAGATTAGAATTATTTTTTATAAGGTAAGTAAAAAAAATTGAGTCAGAATTTCATGTGCTCGCATCTAAGTTAGGAATTAGATCGTTTCTCTCTTCCAACCTTCTCTGAAATGTGTTCTAAATATTATTGTCCATAGTTGATTGTGCTATTGGGATCTCAAGTAAACACTATAACGATCTCTTTGAAGTAATTCAATCCGTCCCTTCATTAGTAAACAGATCCTTCCATCGTTTAATTTTCTTTGAAATTATTACCAGTGTTTCTTGATAGTTCTCCTCACATTTTATCATGAGTAACAATATTTTCTGATCGAACTATTTTTAAGCGAGCTCTTTTTTTCTCTCTTTAGGATCACATTATAGAAGCAAAAAGTCTTCATTTTCTGTTAAAATTTTGCCTTTCAAAAGGAAGATGGTAGGTTCATTTGATTCGGGTTTATGAGAAAAAATAGTTGAAGAAGATACCGTTATTATTTTCAGACTCAAATTTGACTCTTTCGTATTTCCATATTTCTGCAAATATTCAAAGTTAATTCCAACAGTTTCAACATTTTCTTTACTCCCATCACTAATTTCAGTACTTATTATTGGGAAGTCTTTCAGTTTATCTACAAATATGTTTAAAACTCTCGATTACAATTTTTAGGGCATCAAATTTCAAAAATAAGAGCTTTCCATTCCATTTTTTTTACATGTTCACTCTCTTTCTATTTATGGACTATACTGCATTAAATTTCATTTTATTTAAACTTTTTAAAAGATGCTGAAATGAAAATGAGCTTTACTTCTGTCCTTCATTTTCTTTGCGCAATTTTAATTTTTATCTTTTCGATTGTAAATTGTTTGTTAGGCAGAGAAGGTTAGATTTCGAAATTGTCAGGAGTGAGGACTGCCCTCAAACGAAATATCTTGTAACCACTGCATTAATCCTTAAATATTGTGTAATTTATTTGTACAAATAATTTTATTAACTGCCTCATCAGAATTCCTTACTTTCTGGTAAATTGAGTATGTACAAAAGAGAATTAAAGTACATTTAAATTTTTCAGCGATTTGCTTCATCCAACAGAAAAAGTCTGCAGTTATTTTCTCATTTTTCAAGTTAAAGTTTTCTACATAGCATCATGCATCATGCTATCAAGATTATTATCATAGTTTCTGACTGTGGCGGTAGGAAAGGGCATTCATTAAAGCTTTGAACAAGCTACTTCAATCAGCAGGATCCGTTTGAATGAGAACTAATAATTTTAGAGGATTTTTGCAGTTCTAAATGCTTGATTATATTTGCAACACGTTCCTTCCCGTCTAATTTGTATTTTATTGTTTTTTCTCATATTTCTCATGTGTATTACAGAAGTCCACTCCGATCGTGTATGACCTGTAGTTTTTGACTTAAATTAATTATGTTTACGGATTTTAATTTTAACATGCTTTGATGTCTTCAAAAAAGCAACTGTATCAGTGATTTTATAGCATAGCATTGGAGATTAGATGTCGCTACAGGGAAATTTCACATTCGCTCGACATTTTCACCCAACATAGCCATTTTATTCTATCTCTCACGGGAAAATCATGTTCCTTATCTTAACATTTTTATATTACATTGCTGATAATGTTTATACTGTCTATTTACAATCTCAATTCTGAGATTATCAAAACAAATCGAATCGTTACTGTTTCCCATCGTCCGAAGTATATTGTTTTCTTTGAGTGATTCGCAAAAATTTCCTTTTATTACTGTATCTATTGTTTATTCTTTCCTATAAATTGTATCCTACAATTCAAATTATGAATAAATTAAAAACGCATCTCTACAAGTACTTTTTATTTTTTTCATTTTTTGCGTAATATATTTTCCCGAATTATATTTAAGTTACTTTTTTTATGTTATACTTTATTCAATGTATTACTTATCTGCGAAGTGAAGATAAATTCTGCTCTCAGAGACAACATTTTCATGTCGTTCGTATTTTGTAAATTTTCAAATTTATTTTCAAAAACGAACTGTTCATCGTCAGCGACAGGGCTACTGCAATAATTTCGGAAAACTTAAAATTTGAATCGCTTTGAATTGAAATTTATAGAGAAAATTCTGAAATGAATAAACAATGAGGACGGAAAAATTAGATAAATCACTTCTCTAGAGATTCGAATCAGGTATTATCCTCTCAGTCAAGTTTCTCGATTTCATCAGCAACTATTGGACAGTCTAGCTGGCTGCACAATTTATTATCACATTCTTCGGTAAAACGTATTAGCCATCAAAGTAAAATTACAGTACTTACTAGGGGCAAAATCTAGAATTTGGGAATGAATAATGATAGCAACGAGCAACAAGTGTCGGCACATTGATATCACTTACATGTGTAATTTAGATATGTCTAAAATCTTTTAAAATAATTTTGAAAATTGATTTTTGGAAGAATTTTGATTTGAGTAAGCATTCTTTTCCCATCCAGTCAATGCAGTGTGTAGTTTGAATGACATATGTTTTACTTTTTGTCTATAATAAGCTGAGAATACCAATTCTATTATCATCATTCTATCCATTATTAGTATCGATAATATTTGGTTTATGTTTCTCCGGAAACTTACCTTGAGGAATTGCATTTTTCTCAGCTTCGTCCTTATTGACTCAAAGTAGTGTAGAATCAATATTATCATTCAATTCAGGAATGGATGGCAAATTTATCTGGTAAATTCCAGTAATTTCTTCATTAAATTCACGAGGCATTACGTGGAACATTATTTGTGTATAAATAGTAAGTGACTTATTGAAATGTTTCAGATTCTTGCATTATGTGATGGTGAAAAATCCAAAGCATTTTGATATCATGAAAATTGGAACTAAATTATGATAGGATGCTTAATGAATAACAAATTATGCTATTTAATAGAATAGAAACGTCACTGGTTTAGATGTCAATAGTTGTGGTTGTTATCACCTAGAAGTTGTTTCCACAAATTATTGTTAAATTCATTTAAAGCTACAAACTTCGCTCTCCTGATTTAATGAACGACAGAATTTCAAGCTTAATTTAACATCTTGTAGTGAAACGATTATATTGTATCAAAATACAAATGAATATAGTTTCAAAAAATCATGAAGATTTTGACATGAAAAAGAAAACCAAGCCGATATAAAAAGTTCTTGTGGAAGTTTACTTGAATTGATTATTCAGTTTGATTTACAGACACTTTATTTACGATGTTTTGTTTCTTATGAAGTTGGTAGAACAGTTCCTGGTTTATTTGAAGATTTGATTTATGATACGAACCAACGTAATGCTTTATTAATAGCATACATGATTACAGCAGCCAGTCAAAGGATGGCCATTATAAAAGGATAGAGCAGGGAGCAACTTGTACAATGGTGAAATGATATGACATAAAGAGTAAAGTTCATAGGGTATATGAGTTAATTGAAACAATTGAAATGAAAATTGTGTAAGGGGTAAATCCCTTATCATCCCTTAAAGATGATGATGAAAAAATGAAGCGAAGTGATAACAATTTGAGAGCATACGATATGCTTTAACTGAACATATCTATGCGGAGATTCCCTAACATACAACTTCATCTTCAATGGATTTAATAATTACCTTTTAAGTGAGTTGAATTTGACTGGTAATGGATAAGTGATGAAATATGACAAATTATATAAAACGGTTTTTTGTGATGAAATCTGTTAACTAAAGACAAAATTAAACTTTATTAACTTCATAATAAATGATAGAATTGTTGAGAAGAATTTAAATACTCGGTTTCCCGACAAAAGTAGGTCTGTAAGTATACATAAATTTTCTCAGCTAGCATATAAACTAATGATAGCAAGACTATTCCTTAAGCATTTCAGTAAAAGTTCATTAATTTAACGCTCAGCTGCTTATGAACAGATGAGCACCTGCATTAATTCAGAAGTAACATCTCATAATAAATAAGTAAATTTCTTCCTCAACTTTATCTCAACTGATCAGCGTTAAATTCAATATGACCAATCGATCGATTCATCTGTCAATCTGTCGATCCGTTATCTTCAGCACTATTATCAGTAAAACAAAGTATGTTCAATAAAAATGAGCAGCCAATGCTAACGAAAACATAAATAAACTAAACTGGATAAGAATTCAAAGTGAAATAAACTTTAAATGCGCATGCCTATATAAATAATACTATTATTTATTCTTTTGATGTTTTTAATAAAAATTAAAAATACATCAAAAATGTTTTAAAATTCACTGAATTGGACAATAAAATAATTTCAGTTCCACTGTACATTACATCTTTCGCCAATTGTCATGTTATAGTATCATGCATCTATCGATAGATTATAGTTGTTTATCATGATAGCAAAACGAGATATTAAGATCGAAGCATAAAAAAGATATTAAATGAGGAAAATTTTTTCGATGAAATTATTATTATAATTTTGATCAATACATAACACTTGTTAGGAATAAATCAAATTGAAACAAATTTACTTCCGTAAATAAAAAAAAAATAAATTTTATAATATTCATCGTACAATGCAGTAAAACTTCTAAAATTCGGAAGAAAAAAATTTGATTCATCAATTAATAATAAATAATAATATTTTTGTCATATTTACATCATTGCATTTTTCCTAATCTCCGAAGATCTTTTCATAAATTTTTCCTCAGCGCAAAATACTTTTCTTCTGTTTTATAGCAAGCTGAAATGAATCAGATCACCCTCAATGTTTTAATTCATGCCTTATAATGCTTTCGAAATATGTGAATACTCAGCTGTTCATTATGCATAATAAATTATCGTTATTACGATTATTACAATAATTGCTAT
>JABVXU010000696.1:0-25548 GCA_013365365.1 Cruorifilaria tuberocauda
ACTATTGTTATTACTACTTTATTATCAGTTATAATTATAATTGTTATCATTATTATTGATTATTGTTATGATCAATTACTATTTTATCATTATCATCATCATCAGTTATTATTATTTCTACTATAAAATATTAAAACAAAAGGAAATTAAAAAAATTGGGAAATTATAGAAAAAATTTTTTTGCAGAATTTTATACCATTATTATTCAGTCATTTGAATCAACTGATCGAACAAGTTTGATTGATCAAAAAAGTAATAAATCATCGAAGCGCTCGATGAGTTCCATTGAAATGTACCGTCAAGTGAGTGATAGCAGCGTTCGTGTCGAATCAACGACTGTTTCTGAATTGCTTGCACCAACGCCTCGCTACAGGCGAAAATATAATCGTGATAAAGTAAGTTACGTAATTGATAATTAATGAATTAAATGATAAGTTAAATTTTTTTTATGAGTTATCATTACTTACTAGTTAGATAAACCACAATTTTCCAAGAAGTTAAATTATAATTTAACACCATATTTTTATAAAATATGCTGTAAAATGACTTTTTTAAAAGTTTACTTTGTTTTACTTACTTTTTTTTGCATGTTTATTTAATTATTTGTCCATTTTTTAATTATTTGTTTACGATCGTTCATCTTTTGTTTCTCCTCTTTGCTTTGTTTCTATTCTTATTTAAATCAAATTTTCATAATTTTCAAATGTTATCAGCAGTACTGATCACAAATTATTCAATTCCAAGTACTTATCAGTTACACCTATTAGCATTTTTCTTTTCCACCTTTTCACTTCATTAATATCTCATATATTAAAAAGCTTATTTAATTTTTTTTTTCTATATCTATGGTTTATTCAGCAACTTTATTTTATCAATAATGTATTTTAACTTTAAATAAAATTTTCTTTTAATTAATTCTCAAAATTAACTTAATTCTTATAATTGATTCCGAATTCTTATAATTAATATAATTAATTAAAAAAAATATTAAAAGTAATACCGTTACTTAACTCGAGTTATTTCTCCGCGGTAAAGAAATATTCTAAAAATTAGAGCTAAATATAAAATAGTTGATTCCAGCTTGCTAACATTTCTCATTACAAAGACCTTTCAAATTACTTAAAGCTTCCAAGGATAAGCTAACCCGCAAATGTTTCCAACCTTCCAACCAGCTGAAAAGTACAAATGTTGATTTCAAGAAACAAAAAAAAAAAAAACTAAAGGCTCGGTATGTAATAGCTAAAACAATGTGATGAGCTTTCTTAACTTTAAGTAACTACTTTCCTTTTTCTTGAAATTAAACCTTATGTTAATTAATTATTTTGTGTTAATTATTATTTTATTGTTAATTTATCGATCCAAAAAAAACACCGAGAAATATACCTATTGGAATACTTAATGCTTTCAGAATATCAAACTTATCGTCCCGAAATATTTTCCTTTTTTGCTAACAATTTTAAAAAAATCTGCAAAGGTTAAATATAATTTTATGGAAAACTTTCTTGGTTTTAAGTAAATTTTTGAGTAAAATTTTAAGTAAATTAAGTAAATTTAAAGTAAATTTTGTTCGAAAATGTGATCAAACTTAAGAATCTAATTTTTGCTCTATTTATAAAATATAAATTTGAAATAATTTTTGTATTTATTTCGTGAAATCGGAAATTTTTAAAAATATAGCATTTTCTTGCTTTTCTAGTCTGTTCAGTTAGCATTAACAAAGAAAAGGTAAGAACAATTTCCTTCTTTTGTACTTTTCTTGAACTTTTCTCGTTATCGTTATCGTTATCATTATCATTAACATTCTTTTTATAAACATTGATAATATTTACATTAACACATTTCATACACTAAAGTTTCTGATGCTTTACATTAAATACCGTTGTGGTTATTTAGCTTCATCAATATTTCACCATTTGAAAAACTAAATTAATTAATTAAGTTCAAAATATTGAAGAACTTTGATTCTAATTTTCATAATTTTTATTTTACTCCATTTACTTCGTTATTTGCGTAATTAGAATAAAGAAATTATGCAAATTGAAAAGGTTAATGACAAAAAAATGAGAATTAGAGAAGTTTGACCTTTTTTTAGTTTGAATTTACGGTTGTTTGTTTTATTTAAAGTTTTTCCTTTCTTTAATACGCTGGAAAGATAAACAACAACAAACAATGCGTTGCATCTGGAATAATTTGAGATATTGACGTGAAATTTTGAATAAACAAAAATATCAATGTGAAATTTTCGACAAATAATACCTACGTTAAATTTTGAATAAACAAACATTTACGGAATAGACGGATATTTCACGCTTAGTTCGTGTAATTCCGTGCCATCCATTCTGGTTTTCCATCCACCATAATTTCATTTTTTAATTTGTTGAATAATTTTAAAATTGTTGAAGAGAGAACGATATGTGGTTAATTTAAATATTCCATTCAGAGAATTTTATCAAATTTCGACGAGAAAAGAAGTGATAATTTATTTTTAATATCTTTAAAAATTTCATGTAAATTAAGAAAGAGTTATCTTATTTTATTCCCGTTCAAATTACTACCATAAATTTGCTAACTTCTTAATTAATTTCATATTTCAACTCAAAATGAGTTTTGGAATATGGAATATATATGGATGAACTTGTATTTTTTTTTTTGTTTTTTCATTCATTAACAAGTTTTTTCTTACTTTTATTTTACTTTGAGATGAAGCTAACTAATATTTTATTTTTAGCTTACTTCCAAGATAACGAACTTTTCATATTTTAATTAAGCGTTAATTCAAATTAAATAACTAAAATTTTATCGAAATATCAAATATTTTCACTTTTCTCTTTCAATAATTCAAAAATTAAAAAATCTAATTCGTTTCTTCCAAATTTTTTGCATTTTTATCCCTCTTTGTTAAAAGATTTTCCACCTCTTTCCTTTTCGTTTTTCATTTAAATTAAGTAATTTTTTAAGTTTCAGAGTTAAAATTATCACATCAAATATTCCTTTTTCCTTTTCTATAATTTAATTTCCTTTTATTAATTTGAAAATTTGTAAATTCACTCGATATTAAATTTCCCTCTATCTCATCTATGCTATACATAAAAAGAAAAACTTAGCTTATCATTATCAGCATGAATTCTCATTGCCATTTCAAAAGAAACTCAGCTTATCATTATCATTTCAAGAGAAGAAAACACACCTTATCGCTATTTCCATGATCTCTATCATATTTCAAATTTTTATCAAAATTTCATCTCGAGCTTATCTCTCTTCGCTCGAAAAGTAAACAATGAAAATTATATCAAAATTTTTTTCCTGCAGCATTTTATGAAAAATCATTATATTATTATTGGGAAGATGAATTATTTCTTTTTCCATCTTATCGTTAGCATTTTGAGCTGAATGCTTAAATGTTTGTCTATTTCCAACCATAAATGTCAACTTTTCAATAAGTAATATTTTTAAGAAAACAAAAGTAATGGAAAATTGAAACGAAAGAGAGAGAAAAAAAATTTATACTCATGTTTATATAAATAAATGAAGACTAAACAAATGAATGAATATGATAAAATACTTAAACAGATTACTTTTAACAATGATGCTATCACAAAACATTATCATTAATTAAAATTTCAGGTTAAAAAAAATTCTCATTCATCAGCAAGAACAACAACAACGACAACAGCAACAAAGTTAACTCAATCAAATCAACAAACACAGTCATTATCATCATTATCACCATTACTTAAAACAACAGTAACAGTAAATAATCAACGAAACGGTAATAAATATGGTAAATGAATCGTTTTCTTCTCAAAAAATTTTTTGGAATTATAGAATCATCGCAATTTTCAAATCCAATAAATCAAATCAAATCATTTAATCAAAAAAAAAAATTGGAGTGATATTGGATTTTACATCATTAAAGTTATTTTTATGCTTAGCATTTTCTTTTTTTTTTTGCTTCGAATTAATTGATCCATCTAAACTATACTTTGTGAAGATTCCTTAACAAATTCTAACTATCAGAAAGTTATCTCCAAGAAAAGAAGTTATAATAATTGTAAATTCCGTAACGGTTGGTAAGTTAGTCATTGAGATATGATAATGATATAATTGTCCGAGATTTAAAATTTTTGATATATTCTGGGGTATTACTCGAAATTGCTTGAATTGCTGTAGAAATGTTAAAAAATTAAACATTTCAAATCATTTTTCCCCTAAAAAAGATGTAATACATTAATTGATTATTTTGTTAATTCGATTAATTAATTGATTTGACAAAACATACAACTGGAATCATGATAATTTATCGTTGATCATTTTTGTACTGATCATTTCTGATATCGGATCTAAAGTTTTCTAATAGTTAATATGCTGAACCAGGTTAAATAATTAATCGGGCATATCATCATTTATACTAATTAATTTATACTTCTCATTAATTAACGAATTAATTATAGCATAATTTTGCTATAGTTAAATTCTTTCTCTCTCTCTAATTAGTCTTAGCTCACTTGAAATTATTTTTCATTATTTGAACCAATCCTGTGAAATAAAAATAATGAAAGTTATTTGAATTTGCTAAAATGTTTCTAAGAAAAAAGGAAGAGAAGAAGCTAAACGTTTTGTTACTTCACGTAGTACCTCTCCTTCCTTCATCTCTCTTGCATTTCATTTTACTTTCACCTGTCTATTTTTTCTGCTAACAAGTGATAAATGATAAAAATCCTTATCACAAACTTCAAAAAGTAAAAAAAAAATCTATTTCGAAAATTAAAAAAAATTGCATTATTTATAACATAAAAAGTAAGGGATTACTGATTAAGCTAGAAACTTGATTGAAAGAATTATCAAATATATTTGCCTTTTATCAAACTTTTAACAAACTTATCAATCAAAAAAAAGTAAAACCACACACCTGCCTGCTTCTGCTTGCATTTTGTACTGCTTGTCTGTATTGCTTTTTTCATTAGCATTTTCAATAATTTTTTATCACTTTTTTTTGGCAAAAGGTTGAAATAACTGAAGTAAATGAAAATTTTTAAATTTGAAAACTTATAAATTCCTTTTTTTGTTTTTCCGATTAATGATATGAATATATGGAAAATTAGCAATGTAATAGCATTTCCTATTAAATTATCAGTGAAAAAGAATGAAAGAAAATTGGAAATGTTAAAATGATAATCCAATCTGAAGAAATGCAAAAAAAAGCTTCTCGAATTTTTTGTGTAATCACATTATCACAACTTATTTCTTTCCTCTCTTCCTTCTCCTTCACTCTTCACTTTCTCTCTCTCCCGTTTCTCTCTCCCTCTCTCTCGTACTCTCTTTGCATGATTGATCACTAATGGGAATTGAAATGAAATGAAATGAAATGAATTAATGAAAAGATAGGCGAAGAAAAGGCTTGTCATTTAATTAAACCAAAAGTTTATTTCAATCAATATTACATTTTGTCTATTCCTTATCATTATCATATCAGTTTTCAACTTTAACACTTTTTTAACTTATCAGTTTCTCTTCCTCTCTTTGTTTCATTTTTCCTTTTCTCCACTTACTTATCTCTTTAATAGATATTTATGTGTTTCATTTGTTATCATACTTCATATACAAATATCACTGATTGATTAACCTTACTTTCTTTACATTTTTAAGTTATGGATTTTGTCGAGACTATATTGTAAGTCACTCTGTTACGTAAAGATGAAGAAAGTAAAAGTTAAAAATTTCGAACATTTAAATAGATTTCGAAGAAATCCATCATTTATCATTTTATCGCAATATATTGATTGATTGCTGTATACTACGCATGCTTACACGTACGTGACAATAGATAGTAAAGAGAATGTATTACTATCTTTGCTATCACTACTATTATTATTATTACTTGATACAATTTTGAGCTAATTGCTACTATCACTATCATTATTATTATCATACTAGGAATAACTATTTATCTTGAGTAGCACTGAGTCCGGTAAGTGAGTTCTCGTCTACGCAACGTACGTGATTGAGCTTGCGGAATTATCAACAACTGGTTCATGTGACTGAGTGTACAATGGACTAATTACTAGTAATTAACAGTTTCTCTATGACTCGTCCATCATAATAATGGAACGTTTTAACTTAGAAATAACAGTAGTGTCATTTTACATTAAAGAAAAATACACTGAGAAATATCGTCGAATGAAAAGGAAGCAAAAAAAATCAATCAATCAATAAATCTTAATTATAATTATTTTAAAATATAATTAACATTCTTATTAATGACAATAGACAAATTAGACAGAATTCTCTCATCAATTCATTTATCTTTTCCTTTTTCTTCATTTCTCTTTCAAATAATGAAAGTTTTTTTGCAAAAGAGAAAAAACAAAAGCCTATAAGTGCACTTCATTATTAGTACAGCTTTTTACTTTATGAGAAATGATTTACACACACACACACACACACCACACACACACATATATATATACACACACATACATACACATCATATAAACCCACGTAAACACGTATCCATATATATACAGACACGTGTAAAGATCCATTCACATCTACTCACGCACATCCATATGCATCCACGCAAAGACATACAGTGCATATAAACGTCCATGTACACTCACCCACGCCCACGTGTATCCGTGCAGATACACGTAAACATGTACTCATATACACAGATACGCATGAACGTCCATGTATACCCACACACACACGCATACAAATCCATGCACTCACGCATCATGCACATGCATTCACACAGACACCCACATCCATACACAGTATACGTACACACATATATATACGTGTGATTATATTTAAGTGGAAAAGAAAAAGTATATCCGATTGAAATTTCATATTTTTTCTGTCTGTTTGAAATATTTGAAGCCATTTGGGATGGGTTTTGATGATTATTTGGATTGGATGAAAAAAAAATTTATCTGAAACTGTTATTATTCTCTCATCGCTCTACACTTTCTCTTCATACTTTCAAACTTTTCCAATTTTCGATTATTCCGATCGTTATTGATAAATGGAATGATAACTTTATCAATTCATCCATCTCTCTCTCTCTCTCTCTCCCTTTCATCATTTTCATGATTATTTTCTTTCTTTTTTTCTCGTTCATTGAATTTGTTTAAATTTTAATATTAACTTTTCAATTTTGGAATTCGATATTAATAAAGAGTATTTATTTTAATTAGGATATTATCATGAAGAATTAATTTTTCTCTATTTCAATTGAAATTCTTTTTTTTAATTTCCGAAAATAATATTTCTAATTTTAATTTCGTTTTTTTTTCTCTCAAATTCTATTATCAAACATTATGATAAAGAAAAAATTTTTGTTTACTTAAATAAATACACATATTAAATGAATATTTGTTCACTTCATTATGTCTTATTATACTTGTTTACTTAAACCGTTACTGTATTTAATTTCTTAATTGAGTATTTCATTCATCCAGCAAAAATAACATTTATCTAAGATACTTATAAAATACATTTTACATTTCATTTATTATTTGTTCAAATTATAAAGCATTTTGTTTAATTATTATTTATGTTTAAAAATTATGCTTAATAAGACATTTTTAAGTTATTAATTATTTAATTAATTCAATTTTTTGTTACACGATATTCGGGGAAAAATATTTTATTGGTAAATAAAAATTCTTTCACAGAAATGAAATATATAAGTTTTTCTGTTTTGGTATAAATTTTTGTAAAGCATTTTTATTATTAGTGATATAGTAATTTTATTATTATTTTTATAGTGATTATTTATTGAATTATTCTTTCTGCAAGTTATTTATTAGCATTACTTAGTAAATTAGCTACTAATCATAATATTGAATGGATGATATGATTGATTATTACACTCTTTTTATTCGTATTTTCTTAGAAATTTTTTATTATTTGAAAGGTAATTGACTACAATATTTCTTTTAATTACTCACAGTATTACTTAATTAATCAATAACTAATTCATTCATCTCATACATGAAATTATTATGATCATTTTGTCGATTGTTATCAATGATAATTTATTCCAAAAAAAAATCCATAAAAAATAACTTCTCTTTTTTTTGCTATTTATCAAATTAATTCTAATATTTCAAATGAAATGCAAAGAGGGAAAGAGAGAGAAAGAGAAAGAAAGAGAGGAAGAGAAAATATTAGCAATATGGAAGGAAAAAAATACACTAAATTTTTTTACCTTTTTAAAAGTTAAAAAATTTGTGGTAATTCCATCAAATCCATTATCGTAAATATTATTGGAACAAAAATTGAATACATCAATTAAACTGGTTTTGATATTAAAAAAAAATGAAAATATGAGCGTACTGTTTTACGTTTATTGTATTCATTCTTTTTTTTTTCTGTTAAATAATCACTTCCGGAAGTATTAAAAGTTATTTTTGCAAAGGGAAAAGTTCTCTCTTCTTAGAGAAAAAAAAGCAAAAATAAATTTTGCTTCAAAACGATCGAAAAAACAAAAGAAAAATCACTGAACAAAATTATTTGCACTAATTTCTTCAAAGAAATCAGAAAATTCGATGGAAAATTTATTATTTTTTTTTGAAACGATTTTCTTTATAATATTTTATAGTATAAAAGCAGAAATATCAAAAATAGAATTACTTTCTAAAAAAAACACAAAAAGTAAAAATAAAGAATTAGTTAATAAAAAAATATGAAAAATTTTAATTTTTATTAAGAAAAATAAAAAAAACGTCAAAAAAATTTAATTATTGCTTTTTAAATGTGGTTTAAACTAAAATTTTTTTTTCGTTTTTCAATTTTCGGATATTCTACGGCTTAGCTATTTCAGTTCTTGTAAAATCCGAATTACAGCAAATGATGGAGATCTTTCAATTGCTATCGTAATTTCACTATACCAAAGAAAGGAAGCGAAAAATGAAATGGAAAAAAAAAATTTGATCATCGAAAAAATACTGAATAGAATAGAAAAAAATGAATTAAATTATTTTTCGTCACTAGCATTTTTCTGGATATTTTTCAGCTTTTCTGGGAAAAGTATTAGAATGCGAAAATTATTGGCATATCATTGTCATTCTTGAGAAATACTACGTGAAATTACGTTTTAAGCAATTTAAGTTTGGCGTTTACAATTAAAAAATTAAATTGTACGAAAATCTAAGTGTATAACTAGTCCTGTTTCCTGTATCCACGTCTATACCGTGTGTACGTGTACGTAATCGTTCTTATTGGGAGTATGTGGACTTGTTATCCGATAATCCATTTAATACGTTTGCATCTCATTTATAACGCTACATAGAAACCTATATGATTGTGCTTATTACGCATTTATTTATTATACGCGTGAACCGCTTAAAAATAATACACGTTAAATTGACGTAACAAAGTTTGTTGCTGCAAATTTTGCTCTTTCTAAAATTGCTTTTCTTTGATTCATTTTTTTCTGTTTCACAAGCACTGCAACACATTTCAAATCTGTTGTTAATAGAAGAATTGTAATAATTTTTACATTTTCGAATAATTTATTTAAATGTCATCAAGCAATTCGACAATTTTGCTCTTTTCATTGTCAAAAATTACGGTAAAATATTTGATTTCAATTGAAGAAATATCTGAAATTTAGCAAAAAAAAGCAAATTTTCATCGGAAACATATGAAATGTCAAATTTTTCTTTTACAAATTTTTCGTTTTTTTTTGCGAAAATTCCATATCAAATGATTTCTTAAGATAAAATCGTGATTCTTTTAGAGTTTTCTTCGAGTGTAATAGTAATTTTCACCGACTTTTCTTTAAGATGTGACAGTATTTTCATTAAATTTTTTATTAGTATTTTCATACTTTCAAAAAATGTAATTACTTGATATTTTCTTAAATAAATTTAAATACTTAAAATACTTCCATGACTGATAAACTTAAAATCCTTCCGTGACTGATATGATAATATATAATTTAATAATAAATAAATTTATCAGGACGTTCTTTTCTCTAATGTTTACGATTCTTTTCACTGTTTGAACAAAATTATTAATATTGTTTTTAATATTTATTCTTAATTAATTATATTTAATAAAAATTATTTAATCCTTTCGATCAGTTACGATTTTATTCTCTCTATAAAAATTGTTTATCTTAATTTGAATATTAAAAAATTAAGATTTTCATGAGAAACAATGATATCATTTATATTTATAGTGCATTGGAGTGAAGAAATGGCTGAAGAAAGTGATACGTTAACGATAAGCGAACAATTGCGCCTTGCTAAAGATATGGGATATTCTGATGAGGATATCATGCAAGCGATCAGCATGAATTGTGTTAAAGATGGGGTAATTTATACTGGTTTTTCCTCATTCATCTTCCAGAAATTAATGATCAAGAAAAAAGTTTGAAAATTTAAAAAAAAATCCAAATATTAGCTAGTGTTGATATTATGATATTATCATTTGAATGATAATATCGAGAAAAAAAATGAATGATATGATTGATTTAACATTTCAAAATTATCAAAAAGTCTATCACTATCACATAAAGGAATGAATTTTTGTTGACAATCACTGAGAGAAGGAGACAGAGCGAGAAAAGAATTTGATAATTTAAATTAACACAATTATGTACAGAAATTATCAAATGAATTACTTGTTAATTATAAAGTTAGAAAATTAATATGATCTTCAAAATTTAATCTTTTCTGATAAAATCAGTTTGATAAAAGTGAATATTAGCTGGATTATTTACATGAATGTCAAAGTGCAAGATTTTTCTTAACTGTAAATCATACATGAAAGGAAGAAATCAAGTATAATTCGTCTAAAACAATAGTGATAATGAAAATTTAATAATAGCGGAAATCAAAATTTGACGGCAATTAACGTCCAAATATGGCTTAAAACAACGATTAATTCCAAAATGAATACAATATTTCAATACGAATATACTTTAATTCAATACTTAAATTTGAATATTAATATATAATTCATTAATATATCATATATCATTCATAAAATAAACTTAGATTAACATTTAATTTTAAACATTTTATTAATTTAGAAATTTTTTATTATCCTTGCAGTCATATCGAGCATTTTCATCAACAAATGCTATGATTGATATGTTAGCACGAGTGCAACGAATGTATGAAACAACCGAATCTATTAGTTCCGGATCCGGAATTGACAAAAAATACGAACGAAACATTCAGTTGAATAATGAAAGCGATGAAAATATAGACCGAAGGTTATTCCATTGCTGTTTCTGTTTTGCAATAAAATGTGTTTTGAATTTTATTAATATCACAAATTTAAAATTAATGGAATCAATACTTCAAGTATAATCAATTTACTCGTCCTTTTCTTTACTCAATTGGATCCTGACGTGATTTGTTGATATCGGCTGATAATTAAGGAAGAAAATAAAAAGCAACAAAATTGCAACCTTTAAAAGGTTGGAACTTTTTTGATAAACGCAATTTTTGCTTTTGAACTTACGTTCTATCGATACTATTTCCGCCTTGCTCATTACGCTAATTTCCAAAGTCGAAAAGATTAAATGAGATTGTCTAACGTGTCCAACTTTACGTCAGGAATATTATTTGACGCAATTTATTTTATCACTTTCATACAAAAATGTCCCAATACTTTACCGGTTAATTGTAAAGTATAGTGATAAATTAGTTCGAAATATTTTACCTGTGACAAGTAATATGATAATAATAATATATTTATTTCAATGACATTTCAAAGTAAAGAATGTCTAACAACAATTAATTAATAAATGAACAATAATAATATAATAGCAATTCATGGAAAAGTTATCGAACAAAAAGGAGAAAGGAAGATAAGGAATGGACGTATCAAATTTTAATTATAATTCCTAAAATGATTTTAGAATTCAAAATTGTAGATGAAATTTGTATTTAATTACAACTTTACAGTAATTACGCGTACGGCTCGCCACCGTATACATTTGGTTCAAGCATACGTCGCGCTATATCATTTCATAATTCAGTACCACCAACAATTCATAAATCAGGTTTATTAATTAATATTGAATTTCAAATAAATAGAATGAGTAGAATTAAGTAAACGATAATTTCCACCAGTAATTTCACCAGCAATAAACAATAATTTTGTTATCAGAATGACTACAATCAAGTGAACAATAATTTTCATCGATTTTTTGATATCTATTCTTTTATCTTGCAAAAAATATAAGACATACCAGTACCAGTGAATTTCTAACTTCTTGAAAATCAATAACTAAAGCTGATATTCAGACAGTGTAATATAGTGTTACTAACACAAATTAAATTGACAAATCTTTAACAAATAAGTAGAAATGCGATGAAGTAAAAGCAAATACAAAAATTGAAAAAATTTAGATTATAAAAGTATCATTTGCTTAAAAATCACATAAAATCTGTCTTATTTGAACAGATATAAAGCTATTTTTCAATTTTATAACTTTATAAACTTTAAGAAAATTTTCTCACAAATTTCAAGAAATTGAAATTGTATTTTTTATAATTTAATGAATTTCAAGAACTGTTAACACCATCTTCACACGAATACCGATCGAGTCCGCCACAATTTCAATTACAACGACTACTTGACGCTTTCGAAAAAGACCAAAAAAGTTTCAACGATGAATCGAAGCGTTCAATTCGTGCTCTCGAAGTATGGATAATACGATTAAACTTTGTTACACAATTCATAATTCTTTTAACTGTTCCATGGAAAAATTCAATTTTTAATTTTAAAAAAGCTTCCCAAAAAAAAAAAGATTTGAGTTTTGATAATTGAAAAAAGTAAAGCAGTATGAATATTAGTTTTTATTAAATACTAATTAAAATTAATTAATTAATCGTTATCTTAATCTTTTGTAAGAAAAAAATGTATTTGATTAACTCGAAAATTTTATAATAATTTGACGAATTAATATTTAAATTAAATTTAGGAAAGATGCAGGGAATTTGCAGATAATCAAGCAATTCTTCAAGTTCGACTTCTGGAAAAAGATTCTGAAATTGAATTGCTAAAAGCTCAACTAAGTACACGTGCTGCAACCGATGAACAGCTTCAATTAATGAAAGCAAAATTGGATAATGAAGTAAAAAGAATTCCATTGAAATAAATTAATATATTATTTTATGCTTTTATACGTTAATTTGCTAAATTAAATTTGATAAAAAAAAGAAAGCAAAAGAGAGATAGAGTATAAGTTTGTTTGAAATTTTGAAAATTTTGTAAGTATTTACCTTCATAACTTTCAATCTCCTCTACCTTTTCTATTATCCTTATCAGTAAACAAAATCATATTTCACATTTGCGAAACAGAAAACAAAGTTCTATTATGAGAATTTGCTTTTTTTCAGGATATTAGAAAGAGATAACTTTTAATAATTGATAATAGTTGACGAATTAAATAATTAACATTTATTCATGACGTATGTCTTTTAAAGTTTTTATCACTGCTATTGTCAACAAAACTTTTATTCCCAAGTTTTTAAATTCTTTTTTTTTAAAAATTTTAAATTTTGAATTTTTTAAAAATTTAAAACTGGTTTTACTTCTTAATTAAACTTTTATTCTTTCCACTACAATTGATTTCAGTTACTCGAAAGTAAGAGTAAAAGCGATCAAATTCGTGTTTTAACACAACAAGCTGAAATTGTCAAAAAACAACACGAAAATGAAATTCGTGATAAAGATAAGGTAATTTTAATTGGTATATTAAA
Organism: Cruorifilaria tuberocauda; assembly: GCA_013365365.1. Classification (NCBI taxonomy): domain Eukaryota; kingdom Metazoa; phylum Nematoda; class Chromadorea; order Rhabditida; family Onchocercidae; genus Cruorifilaria; species Cruorifilaria tuberocauda. The sequence goes on from JABVXU010000696.1 coordinate 13,731, forward strand.
ATAAATTTTGGAACATTAATCGAAATTGTTGAAACAATCGATTAATTCTTATGGATAATTTAGATGAATTTTCAAGTAAAAACAAAAAAGTTTTTCATATAAACAAAAACCTATTATTATGTTAACTTTGAAAACTTATAAATAATTAGATATTGTTTGATAGACAAACAAGAAAAATGATATAGCCTGTTATTGCAGTTCAAAGGTTATTGGCGAGTTGATCATTCATATTATCACATATCTAGTCTTGAAATTAATATCTATATATTTGTGTAACAATTTTATAATTCTTAATTTTAGTTTTCAGAAAAGAATTTTTGAGAAACTATTAAAATTTTATGCTTTATATTACTTTAATATTGCACTTAATATTATTTCGTTATCACATTCTATGATTATTACTTTAATATTGTACTTAATATTACTTTATTTTGTATTTTATAATCACATTTAATATTTTTTCTATTCTTCTATTCACTCTAATTCAAATTTAAATTATCTTATGGATGATAACCGATCTATAATTGTATTTGATGTATTTAATTTCCAATTTTCTAAAGTCAAAACACATTTAACGAATTTTCATTTATTTTAGAGTATCAGTGAACTTTTTTCAAAATTGAAAGCTGCTGAGGATGCAAGTAAACCAGCATTTGAAAAGACTGCTAATCTGCAAAATGAAATTGATGAGTTAAAACGACAGGTTGGTAATGATTTTGCATTAATTTTAATTTTAAGATTTTTGGTATGTATTTTTACTTCACTTCATTTTATTTATAATTTATTTTTTATCCTATTTTGTTTAGAATTTAATTTTTATTTTATTTTTACTTCTTTGATAAATAGCAATAAACAATCAATAAATCAATATTAGTCATTTTAAAACGCTTTTTATTTAATTCAATAATTAATATTTATTTACAAATTATTAATTAATTAAATATAATGTTCAGGTGTGCGTCTATACATTTTCAAGTACATTCATATACTGTTCATAGAATATATGATCTATGTATGAACATGAAAAAGAAGACATTTTCATTTCATGTAATAATATCACTGAAAAAAGTCTTCCACATCCAATTTAGAAATTCAACTTTAACTATTTTCATTCAACTTTACCCATTTTTAGTTAGCTGAGAAAGAAGCTGATCTCAAGAAATGCGGAAATTGTTATGATGAAATGCGAAAAGCTGAACAATTAATTGAGCAAATTCGCTTAGAACGTGATGAAGTACGATCAACATTAAATAAAATACCCACCTGTGTTATTTGCCTTGATAAACGAGTCTGTTTTATTTTATTTTATAATAATTCTAATGTACTTAGAATTAATTAGACTAATTAGTATACGAAAATAATGAAAGCAAAAGGTAGTCAAATAAGATTTATAACTTTTCATTCAATAAAGTATAAGAAATTTAAAACAATAAGTAGTAGAATTAATAATAATTATTACAACTAATTAAGTATTTTATTATAAAACATGTTTTGATGAAATGATTTCTAAAACAATCTTTTATTAGATATTTTCTTTTTGTTTACTTTGAAATTTTATTCCTTTTTCAAATTTCACTTTATCAAAAAATAAGCTTACTTCCTAATTTATCAAAATTTTCCTTTTCTTTAATTCCGGTAAAATTTAATTAGTAACCTGAAATCGAAAAAATGTTAAAAGAAGTAAAATTTAGGGTGACTTATTATTTTTTCGGGAATGAAAGCATCTTGCCTAATTTATTTACTTCCGATTTTTCATTATTAAATGATAAATTACATGACAAGTTTCACATGGATCAACATTTCAGAAAACAGTATAGTCGTACATCAATTATTTACTACTAATTATTATCATTACTTATTTATCTTATCACTACTGTTACTAGATTACCGCATTTTATATCCTCTGCCTGATAATGATTTGATTGATAACATCTTGATAGATAAAAATGAGATGATAAGAGTGATAATGAAATCTTCTAACAATGATAAGTTATAAAAATAATAAAATCTATTTTAGCCACAAATGCTCTATATGCCATGTTCACATTTTATTTGTTGCGAAGGATGTGGCAGTCGATTTGAGCAATGTCCTGCTTGTCGACAAAAGATATGCGGGAAGATAACGGTTTATCAATGATTAAATTAAGCACTGATAAGGAATGGATGTATGGAATTTGAATTCCAGAATGTTTTCTGTTCAATAATTTTAAAATTTAACTGGAGAGAGGAAAAGATAAATTATAAGTAATAATTTTTAGTAAATTAATAAGTAAATCAAAGCAAATTCTAATATATAATAAGTAATAAGTAAATTTTAATTATAATTATTTCAAATTTAGTAAATTGTTATTATTTTATGAAAGGAAAAGAATTAAAATAAATGAACAAAAATTTTAATGTCCAGCAAATTTTATCATGATTTTCATTTATTTATACTTTCTTCTTTCGTCTAAGCTAATGCTTAATTAATAAAGGATGTTCTAAGCTTGGGTAATAATTTATTTTTATTTCATATTGTTATACAAAACTCTATCCTGCCACTCCATTGCATTGCATTGCTGCTGTTATTATGGTTATAATTATGATTATTTTTTATCATCAATATCTTTAGTATTATTGTATTTGTATAATTCATATTGTTAAGAAAACCTGCCAAAATGTTTCTTTCGAAATTTTCATAATTTCCTTCAATTTTTTCCTTCATTCTTGCTTTCTTGTTTTGCATTTTCTTTCTTAAATTAAATTTGTTCTCAATTCTTTATCATTTTTCTGCCATTATCAGTTTTTTTGTTTTTTATGTTCCAAATTGCTTCTTGAAATTAGTATGATTTTCAAAAATTGTTTTAAAATTGTTTCAATATTAGTTTTGATTTATTATTTTTCTCAGTTAATAGGAGTACTATTTTAAGTTTATTGCTGACATTCATGAAAGCTAAATTAAAATAAAATAAAAAGAATTAAATTATACTATTCATGCCAAAGAATTAAGCTAACTGAAACGGTAAGCTTGCTTAACCTTTCGTTTTGGCATAATATGTTATTGAATTCATAAATCTAAGAAGCGAATAATTTGGGCCAAAAATATAAAGTTAGCAGGACCTGGGGATTCCAAGAGCAAAAAGTTAAGTGAGGTTATAATCATGAAAGTGAAAATATGAAAATTTCCACTTGTAAGCATGGAAATAATATTAATCAATCATACCTTAAGCCTATAATCCAATTGCTGATAAAATACTTCAGTAAGAGAAATCAAAATTCAGTTTACAAAAAAAGAATTCTAAAAATCTAATAAATAATCATTTCCAGCTTTTAATTAAATATTAAATAATTAATTAGATAATCATTTCCAATTTCTAAATAATAAATCTAACAAACTACCAGATCGTTTTGTCGAGAAATCTCTATACTGTATCCAGTAGATCAGTTCTGTATAGATTATTCATTTTTAAAGTCGAAATTCCGAATTTCATTATAGTCAAGAATAAATTCTGATTATTTCTGAAATTATAGATATACAAAGTCCCGTTATGTGATGCTTGTGAAAAAATATGAATTTAAGTGTATAACATAGGAAAGAAACATGAAAGTGTCTAAAATAAGCGAGCAATCACTAAAAGTGATAACAGCTTTTGGAGAACAACTAACCTATACTCAAAATCGATACTATTAACTTCTGTTCAGGAATGATAGAGTTAATTGATCAGACAGGTTTGATAATGTATGGAATATTGGCGCAGGTGATTAAAAAAATATACATGAGAATTATAGAATAAAATGAATGCAATGAATTTTATCGAATTGTAAATTCATAATTTTCACTCAATTTCATTAATCTTTGAACATTTAACCAAAAAGTAAATGCTCACCAATGATGACAAATGATACAATTTAAGCTAATAGAATACAATAATCTATAGTCTTGAGGATGAAACTGTTTGCTTTATTAATGTATCTTAAAAATAACTCTTCCTGAATTTTCATACTGCTGTTGCATCACTAATATTGAAGAATGAATAAGAATAAGAATCTTGAGTAAGATAACTGAACACATGAAATCTTAATAGATCAATCACAGCTCAGGTGTCTTTGCAATTGCAGCAAAAAAAGAAAACATGGAAACAAAAGCCATGAAATCTTCAGGGTGACGATGGACGGTACGGAAGGATAGTCGCTTCACATGGTTTGTACAATATTTTAGAAATCAACAATTCCTTTATCATAATTGTCAATTATGTAAAAATGATATGAAAGGTATTTTGATGTTATAAAGTTTCTTTGTGATGCAAATTACATTTTATCACTTACCTTTGTCTTTTTTATACAGCAAACTTTCCATAAGAAATATTTGAGAGATTTATTAATATAACAATTTAGATAAGTTAGTTTAGTAGAAAATTCATTTACCTTTTAAATTTGAATCAAATGATTAAAAAAAAAAACTTTTGCTTAAGTTATAAAAACAAATAATGAAAATTATTATGAAAAGAAGATAAAAAAACTGGATGATCATCTTTCCATCACTTTCTCCATGACTTGTTTTCTCTGAATTACTTAATCCACTTTTCTCTCACTATCTGTAATCTCTCATTATTCACAGTCTATAAAAATGATGATAGTTTTATATCATACGAAATAAAATACGAATCGTTTGAATTCGAAACGTGAAGTTCGATAATTTCACTATCAGTTATCAAAACAAAAAGTTATATTTTAAATCATTAATAGGATAATAACTTTTCCAACTTCTATGCTTTCTATTAGCTTCATTTATATATTTCTGTAAAATTAGGAGAATATTGTATTCATTGAATTCTTTGTTAATTTATTTTGTGTATATATTTCTTTTTTTTTATTAACTTGATAAGTTATAAGTTTTTACGTTGGCTTTAATTAATATATAATTCTTAGCATATTTACTTATTTTTACGCATTTCATGGCTTTTGTTAATTTTACTTTTTTAACAAATACTTAATACTTTTTACAAATGCAAACACTTCTCATGCATTTCTTAATCTTCCAGGTTTTTAATTAATTTATTTATTTTTAATTTTGATATTATTAAATTCAATTAAATTAAAAAATAATTTATTTCTCAGTTTCTCTCATCTCTCATGAGTAGTAAATATATTAAATCACTTTAATTTTTTTAATTAAAAAATTTTTTTACGTTTGTATGATTTCTACTTCACCTCATATTTTTACTCATACTAATTAATTATTACTAACTGAATTCTTACTGCTGTAAGCTTACTAGGAATTTTACTAAGTTCCTCCTTTTTGAATTCTCTTATCAGTTACTGAACATTTGGAATTCAGCAATTCTCGGAATGGTTTGATTACTTATAATTGCAAGGAATTTTAACTTACAGAGTTTCTAAAATCTTTTTGACTTTTCCGGATTTTCTATTCTCTTAAATTTCCATTAAGCTTCACATTATGAAGAGGCTTTTTCAAGTGATTTACCAACACAAGAATCTCTATAAGTCAGTTTAGTAGAAAATTAATGGGTTTACTTTTAAAATTTTCTTTTGATAACAATTTTTCTTGTAATTACGTAAAAATTATATATGAATTATGAAGTATTATCGAATTTTGCGGTATCATATCCTATCACTGGAAGGTTTTACGTTCGTTAATGTGAGAAAGGTTATTAATGATAAGGAGGAAGTTTCATTGTTAGCCATTTTACTGTATTCGTAATTTTTTCTGGTTGCTTACTTTAACATACTAAAATGGCTAGTCTACCTGATAACTCTATTCTATTGTATTTTGTTCTCTTACGTATATGAATTCAACTAATGACCGTTTTAATTATTTTCTTTTAAGCTGTCATGTAACACCTCATTTTATTTTCAGGAATGGAATATATGCTTTGGACGAAATCTTCCAATGTTTGCAGATTTGAACGAGTTCCTGCGTGAAGAGAAACCTCTTCACTATGAGGTGCTGGAACGGTATTTAAAGAATGCGGAGAATACAGTTTGTTTTTCTTTTAACTTAAAGTTTATTTTCACTCTTTGCTAATTCCTATTCGGTACTCGCTAATTGGTCTTGTCCTTGTATTTACTATCATTTTTAACAAAATAAACGCAAGATGATTCGATTTCATGTAATGAAATAGTAATTTCTGACAGATCGTTACAAATCTGTAAGCGGAACTATTAGTATAGTATTCATAATCACGATCAGTATAAATTTATTTTTATCTCATGATTAGTGTAAAAGCGAAATTAAATTTCAACTAATTAATTAATTTCTTCAGATAAATAGTTTGACCGCAAAAGTGGAGAGCTTCAAGCGCGAAGCTCAAGGCGATGGTGGAACTCCGTCATCGCGAGAAGATTCCAATGAAATTCCGGAGCGCGGGAGCGCAGGAGACCTCCTCCTTCAAGAGGAGGAAGAAATAGAGGAACCAGTACCAGCACTGGTTCAGGAAAATCTGGAGGAGGAGGAGCGGATGGCGGAGGAGAAGCCGGCGCCACACCAGCAATTCCTCGACGAGAGGGACGCAAGCGTGGCGCCGAGGGCGCCAGTCCTGGAATGCCGAGCAGTCCGTGAACTTCGGTTGTAAGTTCATTTTTTAATTGTATAAATGTGATAAAGTACGAGTATCGATTATCTTAGTGAGATGCAAGATGAAATAATTGCTTTAGAAACATGAGAAAAGATGTATGATATGAATTATTTTTCAAGCAAACTTTCATCTGATCACAAATAGTTTCCTAATAAAATGAACGAAATCCCAATAATCCCAATAATGTCCCAATAATGGAGGAAGATGGACACGGATGGGTTTCGATCATTTCGACCCATTTCACTTGCCAGAAGTGGAAAGCCTGCCTCCGGAGATATTAATCGAGCTGGATACGGACCGTATACGGTGACAAGGAGCGCTGAAGGTTCAACGGCGATAAGTAAATTTTAATTTGTTTTATTAGTGCATTGAAATTTTACAAATGATTCTAATGGGGAAAAAGATCAAATTATAAACAATGTCATTCTCCATCACTGTATATTAAGATATTGTTCTATAATATTATCAAATGATTGTAGTCATTATCTCTATATCAGTGTTCTTATCATATTGCTAATTTATTTTCCACATCCCCTTCTTTGTTATCTGTCATATGTAATCTGCATTTCTATAATCTACCTTGGCGCCATTCGCGCCTACATATTAGGTCTTCTCATTCTCACCAAAATTTAGACTTTGGCTCGGTTTAGCTGGCTTGGCTGGTTAGGTGGACTTCCTTCCTCCTTTCCAAAAACCACAAACAGTTGTCTCAGAGCTCCTCCAAAAACTACTGGCCCGACATTGACTTCCACGACAGGTGCTGAGTGAAGGAAGATTCTTCTCACCGACAAGAAAAGTTGCATGGATCGTCAATCTCACATTTCTTCATGTAGGCAACTTAACTTCATTAAAAATAAATCAAACAAGCAAGTAGAAGTAATCTAAAAAATTATCCATCAGTTAAGTAAACAATAAAGTAAATAAAAAATGAAAGACTGAGACGAAAGCATGCAGTAAGTAAAGTGCGTGAAAACGAGATGTACGTCCACGCGGCAGATAGATCGCGTGGAAAATAGACAACCAATTATTTAAGTAACGATTACTTACTTCTTCAACAGAAGATTCACGGAACGGTAGATGAATTGTTAATTGTTTTATATGATTTGTAATAATGCAGATTTTGGGGCTATTTTTTATAAGAAACTTCATAATAGAAATTAACAATTCCTTTATCATAATTATCAATTATCTGAAAATGATATGGGAATAATTTTGATACTATGAAGTTTCCTTGTGATACAAATTACAACTCTTATCTTTTTAATCAATTTCCTGCAGCAAACTTTCCATAAGAAATATTTAAGAGATTTATTAATATAAGAATTTCGAGTAGTTAATTTAATAGAAAATACGTTTACTCTCAAAATTTAAATCGGAAGATTGAAAAAAAATATCTTGCATAATTTCTAAAAGTTTGCTGATAAATTATTATCAAAAGAAAATATAATCATTTTTCTTGACTTTTTTTGCATGACCTGTTTTCTCCGTTTCACTTCACTTTTCTCTCATAATCCATAATCTATAAAAGTGTAGATGATAAATCTTATCATTGAGCACTATATAATTTGAACTAGAAAGGTGAAGCTCGATGATAATATTCAGCAATTTCATTATCAGGAGGAGGTTATACCTTCAATAATTAATAGCTATATAACTTCTTTAACACTTGTACTTTTTATTAGCTTCAATTATTCCTAGAAAATTAGGAGAATAATGTATTTATTGAATTATTTACTAAATCATTTTGTGGCGTATACTTCAGAATTTTGTTTTGAGTTTATTTGTTTTGTTAACTTATATTAATATGCTTGCTTTAATTAATCGTGATTCAATTCTTTAGCACATTCATTTCACTTCTGCGCATTGCATACTTTCTGTTAATTTTACTTTTTTTACAAATTCTTAATTGTTTAAACTTTCCGTATGCATTTTTAAATCTTTTCTTCTAGTTTATTTGTTTATTTCGTATTTTATTTTAATTTAAATTTATTTAATCAAATTAATTATCTACTTCATTTACTGATGCGGTTACTCTATATTGATAACTGTATTTCTACTGTATTTTAGTTTTCTTATGCAAATGAATTCAACTAATAATCGCTTTAATCCTTTTATTTTTAAATTGATGTACAACATCTCACTTTATTTTCAGTTATCGCCTTAATGAAGTGTCAACTACAAATCACGATTTTGGCCGGGATCTACTAAGCTTCGCAAATTTGAAAAGGTAAAAAGAAATCGAATCACTTTCAAACAATGTGGCAAATATAGTAAGTTTTTTGATTTGGAGTATTTATACTTTAATTAATTTATGCCCATATATTATGGTTTTTATGGTCTCTAATAAATCTAAATCTATTATTATGGTATGCAAATCATTGCTGATTTTTATATTATTTTTTGCAAAAAGGTTTAATTTCGTGTATTGAGATGGCTACGACTGACAAATTTTTAACGAAACTGTTAGTGCAATATTCATGATCATAATCACTATCAGTTTACTTTTATTTCCTAATCTGTATAAAAATGGAATTAGATTTACCGTTAGTTAACCAATTTTTTAAGATTAACAATCTAAGCGCGAGATTGGAGCGATGTGAATGTGAAGCTCACGATGATAAAGTCGTGAACCTTCCACCGTCGACAGGAACTTCCGGAGCGCGAGGAAGATGTCGAGGACGATGGACTCGCGCTCAACCTCCTCCTCCAAGAAGAAATGGAAGAACCAGTAACGGCACTGGTTCAGGAGGAGGAGGAGATGGTGGAAGGGTGACTGGTACCACATCAGCAATACCTCAATGAGGAAAAGGAAGATGTGGTACCGAGAGCGCCAGTAGTGCTCCTGGAATGCAGAAGCGTGGAGATCTTCTGTACGATTATACTATAAATTTAAACTTTTTAAACTGTATAAATATGATTAGATATGCTAGTATTTTAGTGTAAAATGCACAATTAAACTCAATGCTTTAAAAACAAAAGATATTTGTCTTTTTTATAATCCGATTTTATAATTTGACTCATTTTACAATTTTAAATCTGAATTATTTATAACACAGTTCCATCTGATCATAAATAGCCTCCCAAGTAAATCAACAAAGTGGATGAGAAATGGAGTGACAGTTTTTTTTCAGGCATTTCGGGATCATTCGAGTCCAGTTATAGAGGAAGGACACCGAACTAGTCCGGTGAAGTCTAGAAGAATGCGAATCTACATCCCCAAATTCCACGTACGGAGTGGTGAGTTTAACTTTGCTACTGTCACTTAGATTATGAATGAATCTTTTGAACTGTTTTTACTGATAATAACGTTTATTGAAACAAATGCAGCGCTTTCAATACATTAAATTTATTTCAGGCTTCTGCGACAAATTCAAAGAATCTGCGACGAATTCGAGTGATCATACCAACTTACAGCAGGACTGCTCCATTGAGCGAACAGTAGCAAGACCCATTTTCGCTACTATTTATTTAGAATTTAGAGTGATGTCCGAAAGCTGCAATGGCTATATGAATGGAGAGTTGCGAAACGGAGACGACTGGAATTGGTGGTAGAATGGATAAAGCTGAACATACTGCATTGCTGGCAGGTGCAGTTTCTTCTTTCAATATTATCTTAAATATATTAATTGATATATTAATTTAAAAAGAAGTCTATCCATGCCATCAAAGGAAAGAGAAGTTGTATGCAGCCATCCTCTTCAAACTTCATTCTCCATCTCGGTTTAACATCTCTTCACGTAGGTAATCTAACTTAATTTCTAATTTCCAGCTAATCTCGGTATTTTTGTTTTGTGGTTTTCTTCTTGCATTTGTTGTTTGTTGTTACTAATTGAGCAATTTGAATTACTAATTCATCCAAATGATTCATTGATTTTGAAAAATCATAGTGAAACCTTTGATATAGTTAATTTCTTGTTTATTCCTCGTAGATATTTTTTGCTCGTTAATTTTTGAAGTATTCTGATAAATTTGAGGTGTTGTAGAAATGATACGATAATTCAGTTGTTTCATTTTCTTGTGTTTTTTGCTTTCTTGTTTTTAACATCTTTCTTTATTTTTGATTAAAAAGCGAAAAAATCAATACAGAAAAATGAAATTACTCTGTAGTATGAAATTATTTGTATAATTTTATATCGCTGTGGAATTATTATTTATGTTAAGGAAATTGTATAATAAAACGTTGATACATGTCTTTTTATTGTTGGATATCAGTTGCTAAGAATATCATTTAAGACCAAAATGACTCAAAAATTTAAAACTGTGGCTGAAATTTGCATCACTTACAACTTTACAATAACTATGTGTGTTATGGAAGTTTGTTCGGGCACCAGAAATTTGTTGTGGAAGTTTGCTTGAGTTGTCGATTTGATTTTTGACACGAACCAACGTAATGCTTTATTCAGTAGAAAATTCTGATTACAGCAACCCAGTCAAAAGGGTACTTGAGGAGTGATTTTTCGATGATTTTTGATAGGATAACGCTCATCATCAAATAATAGAGCAGGGAGCAACTTTTACAATGGTGAACTGATATGGCGTAAAGAGTCAAAGTCATAGCAGATATGAGTTAATTGAGACAATTGAAATGAGGATTGTGTAAAGGATTAGTCCTCCAACATCCCTTAAAGATGATGATAAACAGTAGCTAATTAAGCATCAGTCATCCTTTAAAGATAATGATGAAATAATGAAGTGAAATGATAATGATTTGAGATAGAAGAAAGCATAGGATCTGCTGTAACTAAGCATATCTATGCAGAGATTTCCTGACATATAATTTCATCGTCTTGGATTTAACATTTTCCTTCTAGGCGAGTTGCATTTGACTGCCAATGGATAAATGATGAAATATGACAAATACAAAACGGTTTTTATGATGAATCTAACTAAAGGCAGCATTAAACTTCCTTAATCTTATAACTAATGATGAATTGCTGAGAAGAATTTGAATACTCGAATTTCCCGACAATGCTTACAGTTTGCCACCGCACGCATTTGGTTCAAGCATACTATGTCGTTTCATAGTGCAACACCAACAGTTCGTAAATCAACAGGTTTATTAAGTAATAATGAATTTCAAACAAATAGAATGAGTACAAGTGAACAATAATTTTCATCGATTTTTTGATATCTATTCTTTCATCTTGCAAAAAATATAAGACATACCAGTACCAGTGAATTTCTAACTTCTTGAAATTCAATAACTAAAGCTGATATTCAGACAGTGTAATATAGTGTTACTA
>JABVXU010000697.1:0-25548 GCA_013365365.1 Cruorifilaria tuberocauda
TATTCATTTATTTATTTATTATTATTTACTATTTATTATTTTATACTTTATATTTATTCATTGTATTTTTACACCTTATACTTATTATTTATTATTATAATCCATTTATTCATTGTTATTTGTTTATTTATTTATTTACTTGTTTATTTATTATATATTATTTTACATTTTATTTATATTTATTTTAATTTCAATTAGATGAAAATAAAAAGTAAAAATTAAATGGAGATCAAAAATCAAAATTCCACTTACTTCATTAATTAGCTATTAGCTTAATAAATTAGTTAAGTTTGAAGAGAAAAAGAAAAACACGAACCTTCATTTGCATCAATCGATGTTTGTGGTTGTACACGTCGAACAGGTGCATTTACGGTTAATAGTTGATGAAGTTTTGATTTAATATCCTTTTTTGGTTTTAATTTATCCGCTTCAATGCTTGCTTTAAGCTTTTCCATTAGTAACTGTGATTTAGAAGGTGGCTTTACTTTTGGTGGTCGTACTGGTACAGGTGCATTTTGAAGCTCACGTATTGATAACTAAAAGTTCACGTATTGATAACTGAAAACTGAAGAAATTTTTTTCTTGCTTCTCCTTCTTTCATTAAATTAATTAATTATTTTGTTTAATTGAAAAATAAGCTTTAAAAAAAAAGATTTTCAAAATATGAATATTTTGGTTTTTTAAAAACAAGAAATTTTAAAAAATAAAAATTTTTTTTTTGTAAAGTCTTTTTTGTTTTTTTTATTTTTTGGGTTTTTTGTATGATTTCCGCGGTTGTTAGTTTGGTTATTTTGGAGTTGTTTTGGTTGTTTTTTTAGTTTTTAAAACCATTGTTAAGTTTTTGCGTTGACCTTTGGACAAAAAAAATATACCAAATTGACCTTTGGACGAAAAAAAACATATACAGATAAATTTTATTATGAAAATTCCAAAGGTAACACTTACCGCTCTCGGTTTTTTTGGTCTTTCTTTTTTCTCTTCCTTTTTTGTACCGTTTTCCGGTTTTTCCATCGCTATAATTTCATGCTGTGAATGATTATTATTCGCTTCTGGTTCTTTAATATCATCTACCGGTTTATGACAATTTGATTCCAGTTTTTCGACTATTTCTGCACTCGTTGTCTAGAAGAAATAATTAAGAGTTGAGGATTTTAAATTTGAAAATTTATTTTTCATCAAATTTCGAATCGATTTCATTGCAGTTATCAGATTAAATTAAATTAATTAATTAATTTGAGAGAAAAAATTTTTAAAATATGAATAAAATAAATTTGTTATCACGATAAACGTTTAATCAATACTTGATAAAATTTTAATTAATTAACTTTTTTACTTAATTAACTAATTTACTTTAATTAATTTACATTTTTAATTAATTAAAATGTTGAAAAAGATTTTTTCATATCGAATTATATTTAAAACTTTACCGGTATTGCATAGGATGGTGATATTACCGGTATTACCGATATTTCCTGTTCCGGAAGAAATGATGATTTCTGTTGTTGTTCAATTGGATCAAGAGGAGTTAAATGATTAGTGTTAATTGTAGTAGCATCATCTGATATTGTCGAATCAATACTCATACTTGATGATACTCGATCAGCAGGTGGTGATAATGAAACTGGTACTTGTTGTGGAAATTCCGATTCATACGATGGTGATAAAATATTCGAATTGATAAGTTGTGTTATTGGTAAATTAGTTGTAAACTGAATAGGTAAATCAATTTTATCCTGATTTATACTATAATTACTTATATAATTATCCAACATATAAGTTTGATGTTGTTGTTGTTGTTGTTGTTGTTGTTGTTGCAGATATTGTTGTGAGTCATGATTTGGAGTATATTCCACTACCGGAGTGGATAAATTGTCATCCACGATCGGAAGACGATCAACTCCAATACGTGATTCTTCCAGAACTAGACTTGTATTTACTGTAAATAAATTTGTTTTTTCAAATTTAATTCGTATTTTCAATTAATATTTTTTTGATCGATTAAATTAATATTCAATTTTTTTCGTTCCAAATAATTATCTAAATTATATTTTAAAAATTTTAATAACTTAAATTAATATATATTTTTTAATATCACTTCTTAAAGTTGTTAGTCTTGGAGGGAAATTTTATAATTATTAAATTAAAAAAACTTTTCTTAAAAATTAAATTAAAAAGCCCCATTTTATCAAAAAATTATTCCTAATTAATATTAAAAACAATTTAAAAAACTTTCAATTTGCAAAAATAAACAAAATTTTTTTTCAAAAATTTCAAAATCTTTAAAAAAAAAATTTTTAAAACAAAAATTTCAAAATTCAAAAAGTATCATTGTCCTTTTTTCAATTTTTCCATTTTGTTTATCACTTTAGCACTTTTTAAAAAATTTTAATTATTTTAATTTAAACTTAGAGAAAGCCGCTAAAATGCTTTTCCAATCGAATAGATAGATTTAAAAAATTCGTTGAAAAATTTTTCTTAACACTCAAAAAAAGTTCACAGTCATTAATTTTTTTTGCCGAAAATTTATCAATTTGAGTTAAAAGATTAGAGAAATCTTTCTTTTCTGCTAAGTAACAAACGAAAAACAAAAAAAAAAGTGAAAAATGATAGTTGTAATATCAGTGAAAGTAAGAAAAAAATTTCAACAAATTTTACTTAAAGTAGGAAATTTTAGCTTCTTAAGTAGTTCAAGTAACTTCTTAGGTAACATAAGTAGCTTTTTAAATAATTTACTCAGCATTACTTTGATATTTGATATGAGCTAGAAATAAATCGAGTAAGAAAATGCGAACAGTGTCTAAAATAAAGATGAAAATTTTGAATAATACTTGAGTAGTAGTAATTTGAAATTGTAAAGTAAGCTATCGAGTAAGCATTTTATGCAACAATCATAAATGATAATTACTACTTACTCTTATCCTCTCTTCAAAATCCCTAAGGAAACTTTACCAATCTTTTTAAGCATGATCAATAATAAATAAGACTAGTGGCTAATTTACTCTATCCTCTATTATCAAAACATCTCACTGTTAATAAACACAAAATTATCGAGAATTTTTTTTTAGTTTCAAAAATTTTTAAATAAGTTAATTAGTAATGAATTAATATATTAATAAATACTTAATTGAAATTTTGTTTATTTTAATTTAACTAATTGATTTATTGATTTTTTTTATTTAACTTAAATTTTTCATTAGAAAATTTCTAAGCATCGAATTAGAGTAACTTAAATAATAATAGAATAAGTAGATGGGACTATTTCTTCCTAATTAAAATTTGCACCTAATTGAATAACTGAATAAATGAAATAATTGAATAATTGGAAATTAATTTTGGAGTAATTTAACTTACGTGGCGGATATGGCAAATCATCGTCAACCTCAATAAGCTCACTTGGACATTCGATTTCCTCCAATAACTGATAATGACTTCGACCCGTCTAAATTTTTAACTTTCAATTTTTATCAATCGTTATCAATTGCAATTGATTTGATCAATTATCATTGATATCGTCCTTTTTTCCATGATTATTTATCGATCAGATAGTAATTTTTTATTATTGCAAAATAGAAATAAAAATTTTTTTTTTGATTGTATCCAAGAGTTATTAGGAATAAAGATATTGATTTTTTATTAAAACTAAAATATTTCAAATAAGAAATTCAGATAATAGTTACTTTTAATACTTCACTAAATATTCGAGAAAAAATTTAAGTAAAATTAATAACTTTGCTTGTAACAGTTGTTGGATGCTAACAAAAAAACTTTACTTCTATTTTGTTTACGATTTAAACGATATTTTTCCCCACCATTAGCCTTTCAACGTTTTAAGTTTGCTTACAGCTTCGATTGGAATTTAAGCTTATAAAAGATGGAAGTTAATCATGATAAATTTGAAAGCTAAAACTTATTCTAAAGAGAAAAAAGAAAATGCTAAATTAAATTTTAGATAATCTCTATTGATAATTAGAGAGAGAGGTAGTAAGCTTACAGAAGATGATATTTGATTAAGCTAAATTTGAAAGCTAAAACTAAATGTTAAATTAAATTTTAGGTAATCTCGATTGATAATTAGAGAGAGAGAGAGAGAAAAAAACTAAGAATTTATATTTTCTTCCCAAATTGATTCGTTCTTTCTTTTTTTTCTCTTTTAAATTCAAGCTTATTACAGTATCAATTTCGGATAAGCATTTCTTGAGCATGAATTTTTAATTCAAAAGAAGCTTATGATATCAAGTTTAGCTTAAATAAAATTGGAATAATTCGATTATCAAACCTCAATTCTTTTTAATTTGAAATTAATCAATCGATTCCGCATTTCATTCTTGAAAAAGTTTAAAATAATAAGATTAAGCAGAGAAATCTGATAATATCAAATTGCGCCAAACTTTTCATTTTTAGACAAATAAAATGATCGAATTTAAAAAAATGAGATTAAATTCAAGTGCTTTTTCTCTCAATAAATCTTGAACGTGCGCAAATGTCCCATAGTAATCGTTTTTTTTTTTTTAATTAGAAAAAAAAGCAATTCAATGGCTAATTTTAATAAATAATTCACCGGTCCGGCAATTGTATAAGTTGCTTGTGAATTGACCATTGCATCACTATTCCAGCTTCCACTCATCATCTATAATTTTAACTCGCATGATCGTTTTATATAATTTAAAGTTAACTCTAATGATCGTTTTATGTAATTTAAGATTAACTTTCATAATCATTTTCTATAATTTTAAGTTAACTCCCATGATCATTTTGTATAATTTCAAGTTATCTCTCATAATCTTTTTCTGTAATTTTAAGTTAACTCTCATGATCGTTTTGCATAATTTTAGATGATCATATTTTATAATTTGAAGTTTTAATGCTCATGATGTTTTGAATAGCTTTAAATTAACTCTTACAACAGTATTTAACTCTCAATTCCTATGATAGTTTTGATAAATTTTAGATTAACTCTTATAATCGTATTGTATAATTTTAAATTAACTATTATGATCGTACTTCATAATTTCACCTTAACTCTCGCTATCTATAATTTTAAATGAACACGTATAATCGTACTTTATAATTTCAAGTTAACTCTTTGTGGCACAAATTCTGTGTGAAAACTTTTATTAAATTCATAATTTGAAATTTTTTTTACAAAATTTAATTAAATTCAAAGAGATCATTAATGATAATTAGTGATAATTATGAGCGATTAGCTTATCATAAACTACAAATGTGAAAACAATTAATGAATTTACCAATTTCAATCAAGATAAATTAATTTAGCAATAAATCAACAAGTAAATAGGAAAATAGCAATTCAGTTAAATTTATAAATTTTATTTTTTGTTCCTGTTGATAATTCCACCTGGCAGCTAACTGAAAGCTAACTATCAAATTTAGCCTCAATAAACAAAATACTTTTCAGAAATGTTCTTAGAAAAAAGTTTCTGAATTTAGAAAAGGAAAGATAGAAATGAATGATTATGATAAATATAAATACTTTAAAATGGAAAAAAAAGATGAAAGTAATGATGAAAGTAATAAAAAGTTATGAGAACTTATCAAATTATCAAAACGATCGGTTGAAATTATCAAAGGATCGCTTGAAAGGTAAACCAAAAGATGAAAGTAATGATGAAAGTAATAAAAAGTTATGATAACTTATCAAATTATCAAAACGATCGGTTGAAATTATCAAAGGATCGCTTGAAATGATAATGAAATTAGGGAAAAAGTAGAAGAATGAAAACCAGTAAACTGGATTGTCATTATCATTTTAACACTACGAATCGATGTATGCAATTTCAATTTATCACAGTTATAAGAGAGAAATGATAAGACAATTTTGAAACATGATATCATTTTCATACAAATCGCATAGTTGAAATGAAATCAACCGTTAAGAGAAGAAATTTAAAACAATAAAAATTTTTCTATTTCTTATCAAATAACTTTTAACTTCTCATTAAATTAATTTTTAATAATTTAAGTTTTAATAGCTGTTAAAATTATTTAAAAGAAAAATAATCAATTAATATTTCTCGTACAAGTAATGATATCAATTAAAAAATTTTATCAAAATATTGATTGATCGAATTTTTTTTTCGTAACTATCATTTCATATTTCAGATCATTATCAACTATTACTACTATCACTAATCTCAACTCTATCACTATTTGTAACTTATAAGTAATATAAATATTTACTTGTAATAGAAATGTGAAATTTCATGGATTTCATGAAAAAAATTTACTTGAAATTAGCTATTACTATCACTACTACTATCATTATCATTGTCATTATCACTAATACCAACTATATCATTATCACTATCAAGTAATCATAGAAGAGTAAAAAAATTTTTTGATGATTGTAAAAGTTTTTTATAAATTACTATTTGAAATAACTTCTTGTCATTATTTCCTAAATATCATGAAGAATTCCTCTTTCGCCTAAATATCATCCAATATATGGCCTTCTCCCAATTCGACTATTTAATTTGAAAATTCAACTATAGTGTGAATATTCACTCAATATGTCTTTAAGTATTTTCAAATCAATCGATCAAAAGAAAAAAAAAAGGAAAGAACAATTGAAATAGAGAAATTCATCTAAAATTCATGAATTCCATGAAAAAAATTTACTTAAAATTAAGTATTACTAAAGTAATATAGAATATTTTAAGTAACTAAATAATAATAATAATAATAAATAATAGTAATAAACAATAATAATAATAATAAAGAAATTCATTTAAAGAAAGAAAAATTCATCTAAAATTTGGAAATTCCATGAAAAATTCATTTAAAATTAAATTTTATTAGTCAAACGAAATAGAAACTTTTAACCAACTAAGTAATAATAATAAATAATAGTAATAAACAATAATAAAATAATGATAATAAAGAAATTAACTTAAGAAAAGGAAAATTCTTCTAAACTTCGCTAATTCCATGGAAATTTCATTTAAAATTAGGTTTTACTTAAATGAAATAGAAATTTTTAACTAACTAAATAATAACAATAAAATAAAGTAATAAACAATAATAATAAATAATAGTGATAAATAATAATAATAAATAATAATAATCATTGATATGGAATTGTTTAATTTGAACAAAATTACTTTTACTCATACAAAATTGTAAGTTTAACAATCTATTACTCTCAGAAAAAAGTTTTCTCTTTCACTAACTTATTTTTTTCTTCACGTCGCGTAAATTAATGAAATTAGCAAAATTGAAATTAACCATTGAATGATCGAGAATGGACGATGATCCTAATGAACTGACAGAAGCCATACTGACATCCATTGATGGTACCACTGATCGTGTTATTCCAGCTCCTATTGATTGCTCCATATTATCACTACCGGCAATTGCAGGAATTGCTGATCGTATTAATTTCTACAAAAAAAAAATACCGAAAATATTAACTGATTATAGAAAAGAACTGTATCCTACAGTAGTGAAATATTTACAGTAACATAGATATTCATAATAAAATTAAAAAAGAAATCATCAAAATTCATTGTTATCTCTTACATTATCAGTTCCAAACATTTATCGGATACCTAATTAACCTGATTTTGCTAATTAAACTAATAAATCCTGATAAGAATTTAAAAAAAAAATAATTTGATTTCTGATAAAATCAATACATCATATTATAACATTAATATATCATCGTTATCATTATATAATCATCAAAAAATAAAAGGATTTTGAGGGTACCATTAATTTCAGAACAAAAAAAAAAGAAAAATATTACGGAAGAAAAATTTATTCTAATCAAGTTTTTCAAATTAAAAAAAAAAAAAAACAATAACCTTCAATAATTTATCATTTTTAATAGAATCAGAAAAAGAGAAGAAATGAAAGAAATTAAATTAAGATTGATTAATTAAAAGTAAAGAAAAGTTTTTAGCGGTTAAACATAAATAAACTTGAAATGTTCTTATTCTTAATTAGAACCTTATAACAAAATTACAAAATAGTATTTTATATTGCTTATAAATTACAGATAAGTGATATAAAATACTACAAAATGAAAAATTATTGGATAACTTTTAAACTAAATCATAGATTTGAAAGTAATTGAATTTATAAAGAGTTGTTTATTTTATTACATGCCCAAAAATTTTCAGTAATTTACAACTACTTGAAAATCTAAAATACTATAAAGTTAAGAAGTATTAAATATAATATCTATCATTGGAATTATTAGAATACTACAAATAAAATTTAGATAAGCAAGAATGATTATTAGTTATCATTTTTTTTAATTTTATCACTTTTAATCAATTCATTTAATTCATTAATCATTAATTTTCTAATTTAATTTCATTACTTTATCAATTTACATTCCTATTGATTTTGTGGTAAAAAATTCATTTTCAACTTTAAACTTCAAACTGAATAAATTACTATAATCAGAAACAAATTGATGAAATCTGATCGCAAATCAGTGATTGAATTTAGCAAATTAAATAAATCGATTTCAATTTAAAATTGCTTACAAATCAAAAATACTATAAATTAAAAGTATTAGAAATTAAATTAAAGTTAGAAATTAAAATTAAATTGAATTAAAGACAAAATTTATAATATTACTATCATATATCACTCTGAATTCTTATTAATAAAAGCCTAAAAACTCAATTGAAAACAAAGAAAACAGAAAAAGAAAAATGAAAATAAGCGATAATACTCGTAGCATTAAATTTTCAACATTGTTGAAAAAACAAAAAGAGAAAAAAAAACAATTCTTTTTGTTTCGACAACATGTCAATTTTAATATTTTCAATTGATTAATGAGTTTTAGAGAATAGCAGTAAGTATCATTGAAATTTTTAGCTTAAAATTTTAACTTAACTTTCAATTTTTCTTCAAATCGAAATATTCTAATTGTACTTTTAATGAAAATATCAATGACAATTAATGACTGAACGATACTCATAAGTATATGAACATAAGTCAAACATAAATACTCATAAGTAATTTAAAGTTTATTACATGAGAATAGTTATAGGCTAATATTTTTAGTTTACAATTCTAGCTTAGCTTTTAATTTTCTTTTAAATCGAGATATTCCAATTATACTTTTGATGAATGAAAATGTATCACTGATAATAAATGATTTAATGAGATACTCATAAGTGATTAAGAGTTTATTACATGAGAAAGGTTACAGGTTAACTTTCTTTCATTAACTTAATTTTAATTAATCATATATAAGTATAAGTGTAAAATTGTTTTGAATGAAAAGGAATGTAAGAAAGAAATATTAATAACTATAATCTTATAATACTTGTTTGATTTTAATAATAATTTTATAGTATAATATTTATATTTAATAATATTTGAATTTCGCAATCCTTTCATATTTTATAAAAAAATGACTTAAAATGCCACTAAATCTTCCAAAACAAAAAAATTTAACTAATTTTTTAATTGTAATTTAATTAATTAATTAATTATTAACAAAAAATTTTACAGCATTTTAATTGAATCCTAAAGATAAGATAGAGACAAATATGAAAAAAAAACAAACTTCTTCACGTTTTGATGATATCATTGGTACTTGTTGTAACAATTCAACTTTATAGGAAGGCGCAAATATACCATGCAGTGGAGCACAATGAAAATAAGCTATACCTTAAACAAAAAAGAAAAATAAACTTTAAAGAAACGAAAAACTTGCCTTGAATGTTTTCTATCTTCCGCTTCAATAACTTTAGCGAGAAGAAGTATGAAAGTTTGAAATTCAATTATGCCAAATAAGAATTCAAGAAAACAACAAAAATATATCAGTGCCGCTTATTCAATTGTTAATAGCGAATAGCATCACTAACTTCGATCGTTTCATTAGGTAAGTAAACATGTTATGCTAAGAGTATAAATTAGCTTAAGCTCAAATAGATAAAATTAAAAAACAAGTGCAACTTGTTGCTAATAGAGAATAGCACGATGATTCCCATGGTTTCATTGGGAAAATAAGCATGCTAGAAATGTGCTTAAGCTCAAACAGGTTAATATTATCAGTGCAACTTGTTTGTTAATAAAGGATAGCATCATGATTCCGATGGTTTCATTACGTAAATAAGCATGCTATGCTAACATAAATTATGCAAATGACGTGATAATATGATTGAAGAGCCATAAAATAAAAGCTAGATTATTGATTATTTTATAAGCATGGAAATAGTAAGTAATATGGGGACCTGAACCCTTTTTTGAAATGAAATAACTGAAGTTCAGAAGTTGTTCAAGCTCAATTTAAACACAGATAACTTTTACTCCAATTTAAATATATATATGTATTTGACTCTAGTATTATCTAAGCTAGATCTGATTTCAATTCAATTTAAATATAAATGCCCTGATAAATTAGCAATTCTTTTGGTTGATTTTAAACATTCTGATTAACAATATGTGGAGTTCAATTTTAATTAAATGTTAGATTAGTAGTATTTTACGTTCAATTCAGACATACAAGTATTGTTGTACTTCAAATTCAATTTGAATATAAATATCTCATTAATTAGAAAAATTAATGAGAAATAAAACTATTGCTAACAGGTAAATTCATATTAAAGTAAAATTACCTTTACAAAAGTTCTTTATAAAAAAACCTAATTAAGGAGGAAAATTAATCTTCACTTCCACCTTAACCTTTTATTCTTTGTTTTTCTCAAATAATACCTTTAATAATTACTTAAAAAAAATCGGATAGAAAATAGCTAATTAAATGATTTTGAAGAGAAAAAGCAAATTGAGTGATTTGATAAAAATTTTGACATTAAAATATTAAATCCTTATTTTATTTCAGTATTTTACTATCAACAATATAAGTACATATAACTTATGAACTTAAATTTTTACCAAATTCCAGTTGATCTTTGATAAAATATTATTCCATTTCTATATTTCTTACAATTTATTTCAATGTTTTAAAATATAACTAACATACCTTGATAGGTACCATCGTGTTTTCCTTCAGGATAATCCAATTCTATACCACAAAATATACCTGTTTTACCTTCTACTGGACCAACATACAGTAATGTACCAGTACCTACTCTTCCAACAATCACTCTTTTTCCCACATCCCTTTTACTGATCAATTCAACGTTATTCGAGACCTGAAAATTCATAAAGCTAATATTCACACTCAGATTACTCCTTAAAACTTTTAAATCATAACCAATTAATTAAGTTCTAAATTATCATTTTAAGGTATTTCTTTCGGTCCTTGACATTGTAGTAATTTTAATTAATTTATCACAACTTCAAATATTAACTAATTAATTAAAAGGAAAATTAAATTAATTAAAAGTAATTAAGAATTAAATTAATTAAAAATTAAAAATTAATTAAAAGGAAAATTTTATATACGAAATATGAAAAGTAATATAAACAATTTAGAATTATATATGAAAAATATATGAAAAGTAATATAAACACGCATGATCCATGAAAAAAATATGTGATAGAAGAGAATTCAGTAATTCATTAAACCTTATAGAATAAACCATATGATTACTTCAGGAGCACGTGAAGTGAGTTAAATTTCAGATCAATGAAATCAGGACGAAAAAATATTCCTTTGTTTTGCGTTAAATCTAATCTACTTTCTGATTTACTGAGAGTGGAAAAACGTGTGATAGGGGAAGCGAACTCGTGATAGGTCACGTGAATATAAGTAACAGTTACTAGAAATGCAATATTTTTCTTTCAAAAAAAACTTGTTGATATTGATTTTGTTTTTCGTTTTTTTCCCACAAAGCAATAATAAAAAGATTGTTGATTTCAATTTGATATATCTTTTCCAAGGATTCCAATATTCTAATTGATCTGAAGTAATCCTAGAATGATAGATCATTTACAGTTATCTCTTTATCTCACTTAATAACGCTTATGAATGCAAGTAGAAGCGCAACTGTCCGTTCCGTCCACTAGCGCCACTTATGAATGCAGGTAGAAGCGCAACTGTTCGTTCCGTCCATTAGCGCCACTTATGAATGCAAGAATTAAAGTAATAAATAGTAATAATTGAAAAGAAAATGAGTAAATCACCGGTAACTTAAGGTAGCTAAACATCACATTATCAATTTTAATCCTCAAGAAATATAAACCTGAATAGAAAATTGGCGAGTAAATAGTTCATATGATTAAAAAACGAAAAATATTCTTTAAAAAAAAAATTCCCAAAAATTACTGAAACTAAGACACGGCTTGGCGTGTCTTAGTCAGACTATTCAGATTTAGCTTTCTAGGCTAAAAGATTCTAAGGAACTCATTCATTGCTATAATGATAATATTACGTAGGCCTAGCGATAAATGGGTACATTAAAATGCCTAGTTAGCCGTGATATATGAATGGGCCTAGTCGTGCATATGTATATATATTCATAACTATTTAATCATTTATCAAAAGCATTTATTATTTGTGAGCTTCAATGGAGTAATTTTCTAGGCTTCTATACTCTTAGCCATGCAACACTTCAATAGTTAAGTCTCTTAAAAATAATGATAATATAAGAGTTAGCTATGAAGCTATTAATCAAAAGTTACTTCGTATTTTTCG
The DNA here is from genome assembly GCA_013365365.1 of Cruorifilaria tuberocauda. Lineage (NCBI taxonomy): Eukaryota > Metazoa > Nematoda > Chromadorea > Rhabditida > Onchocercidae > Cruorifilaria > Cruorifilaria tuberocauda. The sequence continues at coordinate 12,581 of JABVXU010000697.1, forward strand.
ATCTCGATATGATGGAAAATATCGATCGATCGCATTGATTACTTGTCAGTTTTATGGGAAAATGCTAGTTATCATGAATTTATTGAACGAGTAATTCATTTCTTCCGATCAAGAATTAACAGTATTTATTTAAACCTGATGGATTTTTCAATCAATAAACTTACTTTTACAGTTCAATAAGAAAATTTACCTTATCATTTGTCGATTTATACATTACAAAATGCAATTTCAATTCTTGATCACTTTATACAATCACTAAAAAATATCACATAGAATTAAAATATTTTTCAAAACCAAAAAAAAGAAAATCTTTTAAAGTTTAGTTAGCATTGATAAAAGTGATAAGAGACATTTAGACGACATGAACTCGCCTTGAAGCTTGCTCCTATTAGCTCTTATCAAGAAGATAACAAATAAGTAAACTTTACTACAGAAACAAGAAAAAACGAAGAGAGAAAGCGAAAGAGATCAATGAGCAAATAAGTAAGTTAAGTATCGGAAAAAAAAATACAAACAAACTATAAAAAGAGCAGAAATTAAATAATTATATAATTGAAAAGTAAATTCAAATTTAAATTTAATTTAAATTTGAATTATTTGAAATTATTGATTGAGAAATGGAAGAGTAAAAGTTAAAAGTAGATATAAGTAGGATAATTTGCGGCCCCTCACTAACATAAGTATAATAATAGTGCGGGAATGGAATAAAGCAGTAAATGGAAATCGATTTCCGAACCAATACAATATCATTCTAAAGATAATTGCTGATGGGATATGTGTGTATAAATGGATGTATGGGTGTGTGAGTTTGTATGGGTCTGTGTGGGCGTATGCGTGTGTTTGGGTGTATGTAGGTTCTGTATGGGTCTGTGTGGGTACTTGTGTGGGTCTGCGTAGGTGTGCGTGAATGGGTCCGTGTGAATTTGTTTCAGTGTGTGGGTTTGTGTGAACGTATGTTTGAGTATATGTATGGGTCCGTGTGAATTTGTGTTTTAGTGTATGTATGGGTCTGTTTATGTGTATGCTTGCATGGGTCTGTGTGTATGTGTGTGTGTGTGTGTATGTGTGTGTGTGTGTGTGTGTGTGTGTGTCTGTGTGTATGTGTGTGTGTGTCTGTGTGTGTATGTGTGTGTGTGTGTGTGTGTGTGTGTCTGTGTGTGTGTGTATTTGTTTGCTTGTTGCCGGGTGTGCTAATGCAAGAAGCATCCGCGGGATGCTTACCAGAAAAAGCAAATTAACTGAATATTTTAAATTCAAATATAAAAATAATTATGGAATTAATTTAAATTTGTAAACAAAAAATAACAGATCAATCAGTAAAAAAAATTAAATTTCAAGTGAAAAGAAAAAGAATTAATTTATATGTAATTAAAATTTTATTTTATTTTTATATTAATTCAAATAATTCCTTTTTAATTTCCTTTTTTACAGTAGAAAAATAATTTCAAATTAATTTCTTTTATTTCCTACATAAAAAGGTTACGGTAAAAGTGTTATAGTAGAAGTTACAGTAACGGTAAAAGTTACAGTTCTTATTATTACAGTAGAAGAGTCCAAAAAAATTAAAAGAGAATTAATTAAAAGGTTAAAAAAATTCTCTCTGTTGCAAAATCTAGGAAATACACAATGGTATTTTAAAAGACTTATTGATAATACTAATAAAAAGCAGTCAAAAAAGAAACACGAACTAAAAAAATCGTTGATCGAAATACTCGAAATCATTTTTCAATTCGCTTACTTCAATTCAATTACTAAATTAGCGGAGCAGGATTAAAACAATGGCTAATTGATTAATTAGCTAGCATAATAGCTAATAATATTGAAAATATTTTGAAGTGCTTGCTCATCGATGGCACTATCCGTTGCAAAGTGTTCATAAAATAAAACAAACAAATGAAAATGATATTTAATCAGCGGAAATGAAATAATTGCACTTTTAGAAAGGGAAAAGTTTCACTAATTTTCACTGATATCCTTTTATGATAAGAGAGATAACAGTGAAAGTTAGAATGTAATTTGTTAAGAATTAAAATTGAATTTAAATAATTGGAAATGCTTGAAATAAATTATTATTCAAAATTAGCTAACATGAGTAAAAGTGAAGTTAAAAGTAAAAGAGTAAGAGTAAAAGTAAAAGTCGAAGCTATTATTGGTATATTGAATTTTGAAAATAACAATTTTTTGAATTTTAATAAGTAAATTCAACAATAATTGTTAACAAGGAGAAAAAATATTAAATATTTGGAAGAAAAAGGAAGTCAGTATTGAATATTTTAGAAGAATTAAAAAAAATATTACTTCAAATTTTACTTATTTAAATTTAATTTTATTAATTTTGAAAGTAATATATTAATTTTTAACTAAAACTCGTAATGATTTTAATAAGGAAAAGTTAAGTCTTTGATAAAGAAATGATAAAGATAAGCTTTTATAAAAATATTACTTCAAATTCTACTAATTTAATTTTATTAACCTTCAAAGTAATATATTAACTTCTGACTAAAAGTTGAAATGATTCAATAATGATAAGTCAAGCTTTCATATTTCAGAAATATTAATTCAAATTTTACCAGTTTCAAATTAATCTTGTTAACCTATTAAGAAATTATATTCTTTGATTAAAATTTGAAATGATCGATAATAGATGCTAGCTAGACGAAGCTAATTTTCAGGCTTTAAAAGGGAATATAAAAGTAATCACAGACAGATCGATTATTACCAATTGTTGAAAGACGAATAAATGAATGGAAAATTTTTATTTGAGGAAAAAAAGGAAGCAAAGAGAAAAAATAAAATTGATAATAAAATAAAAATGGAATGATTTGATTGATAAATGGGCTAATGGCCTAATATTTCTCATTTACTTTTCTTCTTTCCATGGTTTAATAAATGTTTCAATTGGAGTAAATGAATATTTAGAATGTCTCCACGATCTTCTTTTTTCCTTTTAAAAGATTATTTGGAAATTTTCTTTTAAATTTCAATAGATTTTAAGTAGATAAGTATTCATGTAGAAAGTAAATAAGTATTTAAGTAGTATTTATGTAGAAAGTAAATAAGTATTTACGTAGTATTTATGTAGAGTTAGATAAAAGAAATTAATTAATTTGTCTAACGAATATTTGGAATGTATCGACTTTTTTTCCTTTTAAAAAATTATTTATAAATTCCCCATTTTAATTTTCAATTTCTTTTTCTTGAAAGAAATTTTCATGGATTTTAAGTAAGTAAGTATTCATTTAGGTAGTAAATTAGTATTTATGTAGAAAGTAAAGAAGTATTTAGCTGGTATTCATGTAAAGTTGGAGAAAAGAAATTAATTAATTTTTCTATCTTCATGTATCTCATTTTCAATTTTTTCTTTTTTGTTGTTTTTCTCCTAAAAATTATTTGGAAATTTTTTACTTTAAATTTCAATTTTGTTTTCTTGAAAAAATTTTAGTGGATTTTAATGGATTAATGGATTTTAAGTAAATAAGTATTTATGTAAATATTAGAAAAAAAGAAATTAATTAATTTGTCTATCATTAAGCAAAAATTCATTTAATTAACTTATTGATATAAACATTTGAACTACTTGAAATGTTATCCAAATAGTGGAACACGTCAAACATTATCATGCTTACCTAATTCATTTGCCTAATTAAATCTAAAATTTGAACCGATCAATTATCATTAGGAATAATATTCACTAGTAAAATTTTAAGGAACATTACCTATACGTCTAAGTAACGATTGATTTTTAGACAAAAAAAGAGTAAAAGTAATTTGAATAAAATTTTTAAAAATTTTTCAAAATTTTAACACTCTATACCATAAATATTCTATAAATAATAAAATATCTTTCAAAACTTTTCCACTTCAAATATTTTTAATTTCCATTGAAATTAAAAGGTTTAAAATGAGTTGCGTTAATTTTTATCGATCGATAGCGATCATTCATATTTTCACAAATTACCACTCAATAACTTTTCCGCTTCAACATCTTTAATTTCCATTAAAATTAAAAGTTTTAAAAGAAATGAGGTTAATTTTTATCGATCGATAGCGATCATTCATACTTTCATGTGCAATGAAAATATTATGAAAATAAACATTTCATTCAATAAATATAAACTTCAATTTTAATTTTTTCTACTTAAAAATTTATACAATTAGTAAAAGACAAATGATAAATAATAACAATATGAAAAATAATGATAAATAATGATAAATGAAAAAAATAATGATAAAAAATAAAAAATAATGATAAATAATGATAAATGAAAAAAATAATGATAAAAAATAAAAAATAATGATAAATTGAAAAGAGCAGAACCAATTCAAAATTTATACAATTACTAAAAGACAAATGATAAATGATAGCAATATAAAAAATAATGATAAATTTGTATGTGATAAATGATAAATGATAAGAATAGGAAATTTCGATTGAAATTTGAAAACATTTCAACTAGCAACTTTATATTTACATATGAAGAATTGAAATTGTGAAAAGCGAAAGATGAGCTTTTACAATTTGTGCAATACAATTTTGGAAATGACTGAGAATAGCTATTTCGATTTTCGATTGAAAATGAAAGATTTCTCGAGAGAATTTTGGCTATTTTACAAATTATTGGATGATTTAAGCCTGAATACATTGAAATTTTCACATTAGCATTATTTGCTAAATTTCCTAAAAGTTTACTTTTTCTGTTAAAAATTTTTTTTTAACTAATTTTTTTAGCAATTTTTTAATTCTCAAAAATAATTTAATTATTGAAGAAAGAAAAAGAAAAAGAAAAAGAGAAAGTTATTCTAAGAATAAATTTGCATAAAATCAAAAAATTATATTTTTAATTTTTCCAAGAAACACTAAATTTATGCGAAAGCTTATTTGGAAAAGCTAAGTTAAAGGCTTTAAAGCTTGTTTGAAAAAGCTAAGTTAAGTTGAAAGCTAAGCGAAAGAAATGTACAGCTTATATTATATAGCTTGTTGTGTTTCAGTCTAGAAAACGAAAAATGGATTTAATTAAAAGTGAAACAATGAGAGAAAAGCCAAGCTTATGAATTGTTATTATAAAATAGGAAAGCAAAAATTTTCTGTAATTTATTTAATCACTCAATTTAATTGCTTAGTTTAATTACTTAATTTAATTACAAAAATACTTTTCGAAAAGAATGAAAAATGAGAATATGCCAAATTTTTTACTCTTTTTTAAAGTTTTTTAAAAGAGCCCAAAAGCCAAAAGCTTATATAGCTTATATTAAAATTACATAAAAATGCAGTGGAAAATTTTAAGTTATTGAAAATTTTTTTGAAATTTACTAACTTAAATTTTGAAATTTAATAACTTAATCAAACGAAGTTATGAAAACAATGTGATATTGATTAGTTGAAAATTTTCAAGAAAAACTCATAGAACTGTGATACAATGCTGAATTTACCGTATAAACGTTTAATTAACCTTATTAAGATATTAGAGAGAGAGAGGGAGAGAGAGAGAGAGAGAGGGAGGGAGAGAAGAAGTAAGTAAAACTAGAATTTTTAGGCATACTTAAATTTCAAAAGTTAAAATTACATTTTCCTGTGAAAATGATTAAAGCTTCTGTAGAGAGTTGAGAAATTTGAAATGGAAACTATTCTTTCCGTTCAATTTTTTTTTTTGCTTTCTCTCTCTCTCTTCCGCCCTCTCTCTCTCTCTCTCTCTCTCTCTATCTCTCTCTTTTCTTATCGATGAAATCCTAAAAATGCTTAAATAGATGATGTCCTTTTAGCTTGCTTCTATTTAATTGATTTTTCTTACATCTCCAGTAGCCTTAATTTATTGATCCCAAGATAGGCTTATTTCTAAAAGCCCATAGCACATATCTGATGAGCCTAATGCATTTTTAGAGTTTTCTACAAATACTACAAAGTTGTATAAAATGATTGTTGCCAATATACTTCCGGAATAACTGAACGGACGGATTGATTGCAGGATTTTCATTACGGTTTATTGCTCACCTCAAAATCCACCAAATAGTTTTAATTCTAAAAGACGAAATTCCCAATAAACATTACAATAATGATTATTTCATGAAATAGTCATTTCTTAATTTATTTATTGATTTTCTCTAATACTTAACCGGAAATTTTATCTGAAATAGCATCATGAAAACCGGAAATTCGTAAGTGCTACTCATATAGCAACTGAAATCACATTTATAGTAAGCAAATATAATGAAATAAATCTTCAAATAGGATTAAATTTAAATTTTCAGTATTGATATGAAATTTGAAGATGAAAATGATTTTCTAATGAAATATTTTTAAAAAATCGCTAACTTCCGGTTTTCAGCTTACAGTGCAAAAAGCTTCAAAGAACTTAAAAGCTTACTTCATTATTTCTATTTTAATTATTTAGAATTTTTAAAAATTAAAATTTTTATTGTATTTCATTGTATGTTTTATTGTTTTACTGTATTTGTATTTCATATTTCACGAACAAAGTAATATTTAAACAAATGCAAGTAATTAATGATTACAAACATATTAATATTTAAACAAACATAGTTACTTAAAAATTAATACAAGTAATTAATAATTGCTAATAAATTAATATTTAAACAAATACTAGTAATTTGTAATTACCAGTAAATTAACATTTTAACAGATATAAGTAATTAATAATTACAAATTAATACTTTAACAAATACAAGTAATTAATAATTGCTAATAAATTAATATTTTGACAATTACAAGTAACTATTAATTACTAACAAATTAATACTTTAACAAAAACAAGTAATTAATAATTATTCAAGAGAGATTATCATAGTTTGAGATAGATATTAGGAATTTAGTTTTAAACTTAATTTAAAAATTTTATGAAGTTTTTTTCCAAACAGTATATTTCACTTGTAAACAGTGACAAAGATTAGATATCATATGGTTTTTTCATCAATGAAGAATGCCAAAGAAGCATTGAGATATTCTCGGTCACGAATCGATAAAATATCTTCACTATAACTTCGCCAATTCAATGTCCCAGATGTTGATACTGTTTCGGGTACTTGTGATCTTAAAAAATTCTCAATACAAATATCAAAAGATAGCTCAAAGTAATGACGTAATAAAATCAAAAGTAATAAAAATAAGTTAAAGTAATAAAATTAAAATAATAAAATTAAACTAATAAAAAATAGATAAAAATCAAATATTAAAGTAATAAGTAGATAAATATAAAATAAAATAAAATTTAAAGTAATAAAAAAAAGCAAGAGAACTTAAAAAATAATTAAAAAAAGGTAATAAAAAAGCACAATAATGAGAAAAGATGGATTCAAACATTCCATTTAAATTCATTTTTAAATTCAAATCTTTGACAAAAAACAATAAGAGCTATACACTTTTAATAAATGAATTGAGATTTGAAATTTTAAAATCTAACTTTCTTTGAAATTTAAATCTAAATAGATGAAAAATTACATTACTCGTTCTGAAATTAAATTACTCTCAGAGGAATTAAGTATTGTTTAGTAATGCAGAAAAAAAAATTGACAATCAATTACTCTATAAAGCATCTAAAGTACTTAAGATCATTTCTAAGCTAATATTTAGCTAAGAAAAGTGAAATTTTTGAAAATATATACCCAAGAAATATCGCCCATACATCATGCTCTAACCATGCATTATCCGTATCACGTACGTCAACTACTGGTACACGTTTCACGTGTGCTACACCATTGTTTACTTCACCAATATTTAATAAATTCTGATTGCAAAAGACCTGTAATACTTACTAATACATTTAAAACAAAAGTATTATTATTGATATTAAATTTATTCAAAAATAAATTGTAAGTTAAGGTAAGTTCCGCCATTTCACGTGAGTTCAATAAGAACATCAAATAATAGCATAACTTTCTATCACTTTTAAAAAACTCTAACGAACTGCGTGAATTATTTCATTTTAGATAGCATTAATGATCGACTAAAAAAGACGAAAAGTGAAAAAATAAATTTATTCTGTGAAATTTGAAAACATTTTGAATAGCAACTGCGAGACGTGAACATATGACGTAAACATTACGTCATGATAAATTTCAAAATTTTAAATCCATCATTATAATCCATAGTTTTAATGAGAGGTCTCAATTTATACATTTTTTTTGCGCAAATAGATCTTTCATGAAATTTAAGTAACTTTAACTTGTCGAGAAAAACCTATAAAACTTTTAAAATATTAATATAGTTGAAATATTTCTATAACGACGAAAATTTGTTATAGAAACTTAGAAAATTTGTAAGCAAAAATTACTTCATAAAATATTTATATAAAATAATTACTTAACAAAATACTTATATCAAATAACTACTTGGTAAAATACTTAAATGATCGAACTGTTAATTAGTAAGATACTTATATCAAATAATTACTTAATAAAATACTTATATCAAATAACTACTTTAATAAAATACTTAAATAATAGAACTGTTAATGTAAAATAATTCTCCCTTCTATCATTGGCTTTTTCTGCAGAGGAAAAATGATTGGGCTTATCTGTTCAATCATCAGATTATCTCTCTTACGTTTAAATGTCCAAATGATTTCCGTGACTACCATTTACTTTATCTCTTGTACATCTACGTGATTCCACTAACTTTCTATGTTCTACGTAACTTATCACAGATTTCATCTTTCATACGTCTACATGATTATCATCGACATCACGGCTTGTATGATATCTACGTGATTTTATCATTAAGTTTTTCTCTTCACGTTTAAATGATTCAATTATTATCTCTATCGTTTGCATTTCCAGATGATTTATTTATCATTGGCTTATCTATTATCATGATAAATTAAGATGACTCATCATCATCGGATTCAAATGATTTATCACCCACTTATCTATCTTATAGATCAAGATGATTCCTTATTCATATAGCTAAATGACTGCTAGATGACGGAGTCTATCAATCTAGCTAGTACTCTGATTTGATACTTAAAATCATATCAGCATTAACTTCGATTCCAAAATCGTGATTAATTGTTTACTCGAAATAAATCTACTTAATCTTAATCTTAGTCTGCTATAAATTACGCTTTTGTTTTAATTTCTGTTGTCAAATTTTAATTTAATTAACCTTATCAGATATTAAATTATTAATTTTATCAATATTATATTGTTCAACAGAAGGTATTTTTACCTCTATTTTATGCTAATAGAAATTCTTATCAATTCCCATCCAAACTTTAAATTAATTAAATTCAAGCATCAATAACTTCTTGTAATTATCAATTGGCATAAATCAATATATTTATTTATTTATCAAGAAATAACTGAGTTCGAATTAACATTGAGTTCAGTTCAAAGTTTTTATAAAGTTAAAGTTTAATTTTGATATTCTGTAAAAATTACTTAAATTAAGCGCAAATTAGCTTATTTTATTTAGCTTAGCTTATAAATAAGAGGTTTTTACTGATAAACAAAAGCAATTGTTATAGATAATTCAATTTTGAAGTTAAATAAAACAAATCAAATCGATTGAATTGTGAAATTTAAAAGAATGAAAAAATGAATTCCCGTATATTTCTTATTTTGTAATAAACAAAAATAAACATTCTGCACATCTCAATGATAACTTCTAAGTTGATTTGTTGTTATCAGCGTTCATTTTTATGTTATCACTGTGTTATCATTTTTGAAAGAAGTTATTGTATTTTTATATCACAGGTATAATCCTTTTTTAAAGTATATTTAAAGTATGATAATAAAATTTTCAAAATATTCTATAATCTAAAATTCACTTAAAATAATCTAAATCAAAAAAAAAGAAAAGAAAAACAATTTAACTTACACGGATATCCGATTCGTCGGATAGGTAATGTTGTAGAATTAATCGAAGTTCTTCGTCATAACTTTCGTTATTCAATCGCCAACGAGTTGGAAATGTATTTCCATTTAATAATATCTAAAATTAATTAATTAAAAGTTAATTAAAGTTAAGTTATTGGATAAGTTCACACAGACAACGTGGACGACACTAAAGCGAATAATTGTTTCTTTTTTAGTAATATAGGTAAAAGTTATCACCGAATGTTTAAAGTTTGAAATTAATATACCATCAAGTGATCATCACTGATTCTTCGTATCAAGATATAAACGGTTAGTAGGTTAACGCCAAATCTCAAATGATTTCCACGTCCGGCAATACCTTGACGACCGTTTGGATTCATCGGTAAACCGGATGCATTAACTGTAAATGGCAGTGAAAGCGCGAATAGTTCCAACATTTTATTTTGTTGCCATTGTTTCCAGTATTTCCGTAGTAAAGTTAAGTGCTGAAATTTCAGGAATAATTATTTCATGTAGAATAAAGCTTCTCTATGGAAAGGATTAAGTAATCATAATTTTACTTATATATCTTTGTGCTTAATTAATTTAGGTAAAACATTGCCTGAGGAGTTGAAAGGTCAACATATTTCTGTATAATACTTGGAAATTTATCAACAGGTTTGCAATAAAATGGTGGATGATAATTGTATAGCAAAATATAATGAGATCGGTGTTCTTCCGCAATCACTAATTTCCAAATATTTGTTTCCTGATCGTATGGTACTACACTTTCAGGTGAACTATTCCAAGTATCATTTGAATCTGCAAACAACAAACCTTTTTTTTTGAATGGTATAAGTTTGTTAGTTACAGAAGTCAAATTTCAAAAATACTGCTGATGAAAGAAGGTTAGACTTCAAGAAGTGCTACCTGCAACTTATTCGTAACATATGATTAAGTTATAATTACGGTACTTTACAGTATTTATTATAACTGCAGTATAATGATTACAGTATTTTGTGTAATTGGCATTTGTGTTATGAAAAACATCACAATGCTTATTTAATATTAATTTCAATTTCTTTAACGTAAAAGTGATATGTCACCTTTGCTCTTACCTGTGTACCTTTCGGCTCCTTATGTGAAATCCCTTGAATGATTAATATTTAATAATTCATCTGCCCTCCTATTGGCTTTCTTCAAATGATTGGACGATATGGCTTAAATGGCTTAACCCGTGGGATTTTGGATTATATGTCTGTCTTGTGTATTTCTGATAATTCCCATAGACTATCTCATGTATCTTCAAATCATTATCATGCATTTCTTTTTATGGCTTTTGTATGATTACTGTTCACATACCATCCAACAATATTTTACACATCTTCAATGATAGCATGAAAATTGATTTGTTATCAGCTCTTATCAGCTATCGGTTATTGTTTTATCATTTTTGTATTTTTTGTTACTGTATTTTTCTATCACAAATATGATTCTTTTTTTTAAAGCAAATTATATTAATGAAAATTTTAAAATGTTCGATAGCTTATCGATTGATTTTACAAGAATCGATCCAAATCTTTCAAGTTTTCAGTTCTTACTTTATTAAAGATCCAGAATTATATTCCAATAACTACTTGGTACCATCAAATCTAATAATAAATCTATATTATAAAAAGCCTTAAGTATATATATTTCAACTGTATTCAGAAGTTCTCTCAATTCGGAAGATTTGAATTTCATGAAATGTTAAATTAAAAGATTAAATTTAGGAAGAACGTAAATACACGACGGTATTTTATATTTTGTTGTTGAAGAGAAATAAATTTTTAACAAATTACCATACTTTTGGAAATTGTTGAAAAATACTGTAATACAGTAAGCAACTGAATTTGTTCTTGCAATTGACGATTTTCATTGTCATATTTTAAAATGATATCTGAATCTGTTGATGTGATCATAGTTTCATTCCATAGATTTATAGATTTTGTCTAAAATAGATTTGTTCGTCTGCTTGAGTAAAATGATAATGTATAGATGATATCAAAAAATTTCAAGAAATATCAGAAATGACCTTTTTGATTTAATTTAAATTAATTACGAAGAGATAAAAATTAATAAATTGAAAAAATTAAAAACTTAACCCTAAATTGTGAATTCAAAAATGTACAGCCAATCGAAAATATACTTCGATTTGTTTTATTAGCAAATCGATTTCTAATATTGCATGTCCGTATCGTTGTCTCTTGTTGATTATGAACAATATCCGGATGATCCAAATTGATCATATTTGAACTATGACACGAATTACGAAAACAACCGTATGCTCGACAACATGAGGCAACAAAGAAGAAAATCGGCGTTAGTGGTGGCGGTAATGACGGACGAAATCTGATTTTCATGATAAATTAAAATGAAATTTAAAATTAAAACTAAAATGATAAGAAGATGAAAGTGATATTTTGAAGTGCTTTAAATTATCCTGAAAATCAAAAATACTTAATTCTATTTTATACTTACCTTAAATGGAATACTTTTATCCTTTTTTTTAAGAAATATCCGAAAAGTAACAGACTTCAACATTTTTGATATATCATTGATAAATTCTATCAATATTAACTTACCTTAAATCTTCAACCAATGAATAAAGTTGATATTTCCAAATTTTATCTGCTTCACTGTCAACTTCTTTGGCTGTTTTGGAAAAAAGAGCAAAAAGAATTGGCCAACAAATTAGTTTTACAACGATGAAATACTCGAATACTGCTAAACGTCCGATCCAATTTTGAGTTGGACAATTGTAATCACTAAAACTATTTATTGCTATACAATGATCACGATTACGATAATCGCCAAGATATGTCTTCGTACAATTCGCTGATTCTTGAAGCTCTGCAAGAAAATAAATTTTCTGATTTCTACAAAATTCTACGAAATATTACGATTTACAATTTTATTTAAAAATTACAAATAATAATAAAATGTTTGGTATGATTGATAAATAAACATATATCAAAGTTTTTCTGTTTCTAGATGATTTTGATGCTATGTTATTTTAATTGACAGATAAATTAAATTAGATTCTAATTAAATAACCTTCCAATATAATCCTGAAATAAACCAATATTGATAGACATATATATTTTATATGTGTATATTCG